>VJMY01000172.1:0-127022 GCA_009869795.1 Neelides sp. FZ-2019
AAGAGAACTGTATCGATATTTCTTGTAATAATTCTTTGTTATAAAATATAAAAATCTAATTAAGTTTGGTGTTCTTTGATATTATTTATGAATTCGTTAATAATGCCATTCTACATAACTTCACCGAATCATCAATTTTAAACTCATGCTTCCGGTGTATATTAGATATTCAATAACTTAATTATTATTCGTAAACTGACGTAATAATTGTAACGTTATTTATTATATTACAAAGGTTCAATGATCCAATAACATCAACTTTTGCAATTAAAAATAATATGGAGTTTTCATAGATTTTTATATTACAAAACTTTCAACAACAAGCAAAAAAATTCCTAGTTAATATTACAAAACTTAAAAAACCATTTATAAAATTAGGAACATAAAAAGTGAATACCTTAACAAATAGATTGAAAATATACAAAAATGTAAACAACTTAAATCAACAAAATTAAATGTCATTATTCTCCCAAGTTTCATTAATGAGATCGGCTCCTTTTTCTCCAATTGCAATGCAAATGGCATTAGTGTTGCTATTGATGATTCTTGGCATGACGCTCGCGTCCATCACTCTCAATCTCTTGGTTTGTAAGACACGGAGCGACGAGTCGAGAACTGAGTCAGGGGCTTCTGGCCGTCCCATTCGGCACGTCCCAACAGGATGAAAGAGAGTTAAAGAAATGTGACGAGCGTAGCATTCCCAGTATTTATCTGATCTAATCAACTCGTTCCCACAACCAGGGAGCGGTGTTGATTGAAGGCGACCACCGAGTTCACGGAACACCGTAGTGTTCTCAACCATTTCAATGGCTTTCTTCATTCCTTAAATAAAAAACTTCATTTTAATAAAACATACATTATATTATGTATTACTATATATCTCAGTACTATATATCTTATCTTATAAAGATGTTCCTTGATTATTACTGGATTACTACCTTATATTGCTGTTTCCTTTAATTTTCATTTTAAATTACCCATACAATTTAAAAAGTTAATAAATTTAAAGTATAAAAAGCTAAATTAAACATAATATACTTCCTTAACAAAAGCAATTTGTTGACAATTGCCTATAGTTTTGCCAGATTACACAAATATTCAAAAAATGGCCTTTAGGTTTAGCCGATTATGAAATAATAGATATTAAATGTAATAAGTAATCGCAATAAGGAAAAGTTATCATAATAGATAGAGACAAGTTGAATCCACCTCCATTCAAAATATATTCACTCCTCTTTGTAATATACATTAAAATATATATTTCACACATTTCACATGACTTTTTTCATAATTCTGAATCGTTACATAAATTGCGTTTAAAAGGTGTAAAATGAATAAATAATGGTTTGATAAAGATGAGAAAGTATTACCCTGAATCATTGCTTCGACGTCATGAGAATTTGAGAAGTAGTTTGGTGAGATGATTGGCTTTAATCTTGGGTCGGATCCTGCTAGGAGGAAATTTCCTCTTGACTTAGGCCTTCCCAATACGATCACAATAGTAAAAGACTCTTCATTCTCAGCCTCTCGCCAAAATTCCGTCATTAGGTTATCTTTAAAGTTGAATAATTTCTCGAACAACTTTCCTGCTTGGGCATTCACGGCAGCACCCACGAAGATCAATTGAACGTCCGGCCAGTCTCCTTCCCCAAGAGACTTTGCCTTGTCTGTCGCAATGAACCCATTGGACATGATCCCTGTCGTGGTCAATGGCCCTTCTTTTCTCAATAAATAATTTAGCGCCAGTCTGGGACGAACGTCCCTGTTGAAGTTGAGCGAAAATGGTCTGTCGATGATGAAAGGCCCGCCATATGTCGTTACCTGTGATAAAACACAAACAAAGGGATTCGATGGAGTGCGTGAGTCGCTCAAAGGTCTTTTAGCAAAAAATGCATAATGAATTCAAAGGATTTACATGATCTTGTAGGTTTTTTCCTACTGGTAAATTAGCTCTCACTGGAATCTGCAAAAAATAAATTTCGAGTTTAACAACTCCTTTTTAATTACTCAATGACTCCTAAATACCTCCTTATGATTTGTAAATTGAGGATGAATTATGTGTATAATCTTGATTTATCAAGATCTTGTCATCATTAAGTGATATTTGCATTTATCTTTTATCCTTAAACTGATAATAAAACTTGAGAGGCTGACGAGTTCGTAAAATTAATTAAGAAATCATTCAAAGCTTATTCTTACCTGAAAAGACTCTAAATGATCTTTCGGCCCAATCCCAGACAACATTAAGATTTTGGGAGAGCCGAGCGTTCCGGCAGATAAAATGACCTCTTTGGTTGCAAACGCCTGTTGGACTTTACCATGTCTCATGTACTCAACGCCGTAAGCCTCGTTTTCTCCTCGAAAGAGAATCTGAACAGTAATGAATTATACGAATGAGAGTCAAAACATATTTAAGGGCATTTCCTTAATCGAAAGGCCAATAAGTCATGTAGGCATTAGAGGAATGAGAGGAAATAATCCTTTCATTTTCTTCTCTTTACCTTATGAACTTCTGCAAACTTGTAAATCTTCAAAGTGGGTCGAGTTCTCGCAGGCTTAATGAAAGCTTTAAAAGTCCCATGTCTCCTCCCTTTCTCTGTCGTATAGAGGATATGGTCGAACCCTGGTTAGATTAAAAGATTAGTCAGATATGCCAATCTAACACTATATTCTTAAATAAAATTTTATTATTTCTTCTCAACTTTTACTAATTGCATATTTTATAAGCTATTTAAATTTTACATTGTTAATGAATATTTTAGTATTTAAAAGTAATGATTATTTATTAAATTGAATTTACATGAAAGAGGATTTTACTTTCTTTTCCATAATCTATTCCCATTGAAATTTATTTAAGTAAAAATAAAATTTTAAATATATTTTCTCATTGACTCATTTGGTCTTGTGTGTGGTATTGAACAGAAAAACAACAAAAATAACAAAAATTGTTGTTGTGTTCCTTATGAAAGAAATAAAAAATTAGAAGGTTGGGTCATGTCTCACCTTCTTTATAAGGAGCATTGATGTCAAGAATTGGATAGCCAAGTTCCATTGCAGCCCTGAGGAAGTAGTTGGACAGGGGCTGTCCAACATACTTTGGGTAATTGACTTTGAGTAGACCTCCTCTCCCATGAAATTCCCTATTCCCTCGAACTTGGTCTTCTGGACCATTGTAATCCTCTGACCTTTTGAAATAAGGAAGAAGACCTTCATAGCTCCAACGAGGATCTCCAGTCAAGGCGGCCCAGTTGTCGTAGTCTCTTTTATGACCTCGAGCATACTGCATGAAATTCAAGTTGCTGCTTCCCCCAAGCCCTTTCCCACGAGGCCAATTGCAAACCTTTAGATATTAATTTCATCTCATTCGTGATAAACATCTTATTTATTATGAATACACTCCTATTATATATCATATTTATTATGCATCTATCATATCAATGTTTTTATGACTTGGCTAACTCTTTATATTGTTGTGATAATAAAAGATCTATGAGTTCAAGAAGTTAAACGATTTCTCACATGGTTTTTCATCCCCAGACAATAACTATTCTGTGGGGCAGTCTGTAATTGCCAGTCTACGTGTGGTTGATTTAAACCTGCAAACGCTGCAGCTGGAATTGCGCTTAAGGGAAATGGCTCTCCGCCTGCTTCCAACAGAAGGACATTCCATGTTTCAGAGAGACGATTTGCCAAAACAGATCCAGTTGAACCTCCACCGACTAAAGATGTTTAGATAAAATGTATTAAAAAAAACTCATCCTTCACGAACACCTGATAAATAATACAATTTCTTCCTCTTTTACACGGAAAAGGAATTTAAATTCTTATTGTTTTTTTACATTTCAATTATTTCATTGTGGATTGACACGTGCGTGGCTAAACTTATTAGTAATTGAAAATTGAAAAAAAGGTTAAAGGGAAGAAACACAATTAAATGACCGCATTTACTACCATTGATTTGAAAATTCTTTCGTTAGATAATATCTTTATTAATGTACATAGGCACAATAAGTAAAAATGCAATGATGAAGTGCGATTTTTTTGTAAAAAAATTAAACAATACTTGTTATATACTAAGCTAAGAATATTATAATAAATATCATTCTCAGTCTGCTCACTAACAAGAGAGTCAATATGAAGAGTCAACTAGGAAAAGAAAGCGAAAATCCAAACACATCTGTAATCAGAAGTAGTACAAAATAGTCTACCACATATAAAGTCATAACTAATAAGAAAGTGAGGAGAGGCCCTAGTTGGATTATATTACATACATTATTTTTTATATAGTACTATCTATGTATATCTTCCTTACGAATTCTAAAACATTTAAGTATTCGGATGACATCCGCAGATATTGATTAATTAAATACCAATGATGAAGTCGAATGTGTTTTGAGTGTCGACGAAGCGGGCCTTGAGCCGGTCTCCAATCACGTCCGCCTTGTGGTAAATGAAGATGTTGAGGCTCACTGTGGTAAGGAGGGCCAAGACGAGATTCGGGAATCTCTGAAGAGTCGGTTGCAATGCCCCGACAATAGGGAAGTCCAACACACGTTGCACAAACATCCCCGACGAGTCCCTCCGCTCGCCAAACTCCTAATGCCCAATCCTGGACTTTCAACTCGGGGTATTAATGGCTGAGGTATTGAGATAAACGATGGGGAATTAGGGAATTCCTCCATGGTGGAGTTTTCTATGGAACTTGTCTAGTCTAAACAGAAGGGGATTTTGCAAACTACTCATCCTAGTGTGGACTTGTGGGCCTTTGCCTGGGTAATTAGGGAATGTTACTTTGTTCCTCTCCTCAATGGTCTTTTCTTCATCTTCGGGTACATTATATTCTTATTGTGTGTGTAGACTTATGATGATTGTTTCAAGTATACTCCACTATAGATCCTCACGAGTCAAGACCCATAAGAGTTCATAAAAGTACAAGTTTTGCTCTTTGGGGCTGTATGTGTGTGTATTTATCATATGCTCTAGGAGATTGAGCAGGTAGAGGTGGTTCTCCAATTCCCATACATGCGTATTTCTTTACGCTCTTCTTCCTACTCAATACATTAACATCTTTACCTCCCAACCCTTTTTCATTCACATTATTCCTTGTGTTGTTCGCCGTCATTGTTTCTTCTTGTTCGTGTGGTCAGTTTTCCCCATTGAGTTAGTAGGAAACATTAAAAAGGATATTGATATTTTATAGTGCTCATAATGTGCGCTCTTAATGTAGGTTTGTCTTATGCTGTAAGCGTGTCCATAATGTAAAGTAAAACATAATTTTGGGCATTTTCAGGAAGTAACTTAAAATAATTTTCCTTTTTGCTGAAAATGAAAAAAACTATTAGACGGATATGGAATATATCTGATTATTATTATCATTCATTGAAAAGTCTTGAGAATTGTAAGGAGTTTGTCTTTTATCCAAAATAAGTTATTTAAATATCGGTATGAATTTATAAAGCAAAATGTACGTTATTTAATAAATCCATTTGTCTGTCCTTAATTATTGAATATAATTTTATTTAATGGGTTAAAAGATGGTTAAATTTTTTACTTTAATAAATGTAGCTCAAGAAGTCCAAATGCAAAAAAATGTATTTTATTTGATAGAATCTAAATATAATATCAATTTATGTAATAAAGATATGTTTATGTATAGCAATATCTGATGCCATTTTATTTTATGTTGAAAGAAACATCTGGTTGATTATTTTATCTATCTAATCATGCAAAAGTAAACAACATTGGCTAGTTGAGGCAAACATTGACATATTGCACTAGGAATTGTATAGAACAAAAAATATCATTGGTGCTAACAAGCTTGCAAATTTAGAGTCCCTTGAAGAATTAAGAATATTAATTCAGTAATAAAGTTGGCAAAAATTAACTAGTATTTTACCTTGAATTAAAAGCGAACGCTTTATGTCCTTTAACTTTTAACTGACATTAAAGTTCGTAGGGCAATATTGATATAAATAATACCTATGTATAAATGCACTATATTATTTAGAAGGGTCATTTGATGAATGTAAAGCATCCACACATTCTTCTCGTCTACACTTAAGTATATCATGCTGACAAGTAAAAAACGTGTTTTTACAACGTCCAATTTTTTCTTCACTTGCACACATTTAGCACATAAAACAATAGAGGCCAAGAAGTTGTTCCATACTTCTCTGAGGCCTAATCGTTTTGGCTATTGCGCTATTTCCTACAATTTTAATAGATTATATAAATTATATCTCGAGTAATTGTAAAAGAACGATTTCAATCCATTCCAATAATCATTTTCATTTTTCATTATCAATTAGTGGTTTTCTTTCAATAAGAACATAATTTACTGGCGCGTAATTTTTAGTCTTACCTATGATTAAAGATAGAAATCAGAAGGAGTATTGCATCAAACTGGGCTCACTTGTCGATATTGAAATGTTTAATATGCATTAATAAGAAATGGAAACAATTGTGAAATAAAGTCATCAAAATTTCAAGCCTTCTCGCTTCAAACTATTAAACCGTTTGTAAAAAAAATTAATTTCTCCTTATTTGTAAAAATGTTCTTGTTCTTGAGATTGAACTTATTTTTTAGCCATGTATTTTTAGCAATTTAAATAGATACAATATGGGGTGAATATCATGCATATAAAAATCATAAAAACATTAGTCATTAATGGTTATAAATTATAGTAGGTCTCTGTTTTACAAATTCCTTTTCGTCATTTCATTTTAAAAAACACAACTGAGTGGCATTTATTGTGGGAAGATTTTGGTTTTGGTTGGAATTTTTCTGAAAATATTTGTATTCTTTTTATGCAATGATCAAATGGACATTGGTCAAAGTCAAGGCCGTTATTATACTTTTCATCCTTCAACGTTCAAATCTTCTTATAATATCAAATCATATTAATTTATTGAACTATTTGATAAATTACAATGTTTAAAATTTACATGAAATATACAACATATTTTATAGAATATAAAAGATTTCTCCAATGGATTTAGAAATAGACAAAGTTCCTAAAATAGAAGCAGAGTTTCCTCGTTGAATGGCAATGGAAATTGATTGAATAAGGAAATCAGTTGCTCTTTTCTCTCCAGTAGAAGAAGTTAAGCGAAGTCCAATTTCTTTAATTAAGTCTTGAACTGATGAACACCAAACGTCAGTAGTTTTCAGAGCGTAAGGAATGAAATAGTGGGAAGAAGAGAGGCAAGAGTATTTTTTCCGCTTCTTCTCTTCAGCAAATGAAACTGCTGAACCAGCGAAGATCTTTGTAGATTCTATATAGGAGGCAGAAAAGGTGTCAACAATCGTTGAATCCCATACCAGGCACTTCCCTTTAGTCTAAGGAAAAAGGCTCATTCCATCAGGTCGCTTTCCATCATTTCTACAAATTCCAGGAGATTCCAAGATTGAAGGGGTAGCGAACGAGTTGAGAGATCGCTTGATAATATCGTTAATAGAATTGTGACGAGATCTCCTTCCAGCACTCAAACGACAGCTTAAACCATGTAATCCAAAAGGAATGCCAGGAATGCCACAGATGCAATTATGCTCGTGACAAATCTTGAGACCCAAGCGTAGAGCAACAGATATTCGGAGAGAATCGTTGTCCAACAAGTTACCCAAAGAAGAAATCGGAAGAGCAATGATCCAAAAACCAAAATGTTGATTTAGCTGCAAGTTGAGCTGAGCTGAGTTAATTGGGCAGGAAGAGAAGTTTTCAATTAAATTATTTAGCTTTGATTCAACAATAAGAGAGTCATAGTCATTTTGATGAACAAAAAGGGAAGGTATAATATGTGCGATCAGAGTTGAGAAGAGGTCAATCCAAGTGGGAATCCGGAATTCATGTTTAAAGTAGAAGGATGGTGTAAATTAAACTTTTAACTTCACATTAATTATATATTTAAGTTTTTAATATTTGTTTTGTTTTTATTGAAAGTAATAAATATTGGTTTTCCGCACGATTATCTTTTATTTACTTTTTGATTTCCAAAAAATCATCAAAATTAGATTAATTAAAATTCTCTAGATTTTATATAAAGTTCAAATAAGATATCAGTTATACAAGAATTGAAAATAATCATAATATAGTATAATATCAAAGTAAGATATTAAAAAAACTAAATATTTTTAAGCTAACTGTTACCTAGCAAAATAACTAGCTCATCGCTCATCCTTAAATAATTGTGTATCTCATTTTTTAAATTTATAACATAAGTAGTATATAAAATAGTCATCAAATTCATTAATGTTTAAAATACTCATTTCGTAAAGATTTAAGCATTTTCATTTAACTTATGTTCGCAATTTACATTCAATAATTCTACTATTTTAAAATATGTTCGTATTGTCTCTAAAGGTACCATGCTCAGATATAGAAATCATTTATTTTTAATAAGTATTGCAATTGTCATCATAGATAAATATCAATATTGCCATCAATCAAAGTATCATATATTATGTATAACATATTATTAATTAGTAATCTTATCGTTAGTTAGGTTGTTCCTAATAATATTGCACTCACAAACTTGCACTTTAATACTCATTCTATGCAATTTACAAGTATTAAATCTTCTAAAGTTACTATACTAACATGTAAATGAAGACAGAATTTTATAAGAAAACAGCTTTAAGCTTGAGAAATAGCCTCTTTGTTCTCTCTTATAAGTTTTTTTACATTTGTCCTTTAGTTCTGTTATTGGGTCATAATCAAAAATATGAACTGATTCAATTAAATAGCTAGTTTTGTATTAAACTGTTTACCACATTCCTTCCAGTATTATTAAAACACAACTACCTACTTATAATAGTGTATTTCTAAATGACAAATATTTAAGTACAGCAGTATAGTAATACTAGGATTAGAAGTAGAAATACCAACTTTAGCAGTAGGAATATTAATCATGCAGCTAATTACTAATCATATTTTAAAAATAATAACTTCAGCAGTAGTTTACTATATATGCTGCTGAATTCTAGTATAAATACATAAAATTCCTACTTCTAAAGCTTTTGTATTTTACTAAGTGATTATTGATCAACAAATATTTAGTTTTACTATTCCTAAAGTTAATTTTTACAACACAATTACCTGATGATTAATAATCCTACTACTAAAGTTAATAAATACTTTAACTATACCAATCTCAGTATTAATACTTTTATGACTAAATATAAGCCTTTCTAATTTACATTAAACACCTCTCTATAAAACTAACGTATTTGTAGCCTATTTATTATTATTATTTATAATTATTTATATTTAATCTTTAGGCTAACGATAAGTACCTATATTAAACTAAATGCAAAAATTTGTATTGTATACAAAGAGCAAATTGGATTGAGAGCTGATTTGAAGGGCTTTTTATTGCTAAACTCGATACTTGAAAGTTTAATGAAGAACGAATAAAATTAAAATAAAATTTGAGACAAATTTTAATATTTATAAAGAAATATTTGAACTTTTCTTCTTATTACTAATATGACGTTAATTGAATTATGTTTTGCAAAACTCAACAAATTATTCTATATTAATATTATTTACATAAAATGACATAAATACACACAACACGTTTACACTCCTAATTGCCCTAATGGCTTTTCCCGCTATTCATTGTGGTCGAGATGAAATCTTCAGCGATTTCTCTATCAAGACCCGTATAAGTCTTGGCCACTTCTTCTTCCGTAATTTCTTGTTTCTTTTCCCTCTTATTTCTCGACTTTGAGCTCGACCCGTCTGACTTTCCACTTGGAAGTCTTTTTCTCTCGCACGTTGGCAAATGGCTAAAGATTTTGAAACAATGTTTATTACAGTAATATTTAAGTATGTATCTTTCATTAAGAAATTTAGTAAATTGAACATTGAATTGATTGTGTACAAATTGGAATGGAAAACAGAATGAACAAATTCTTACCCTCCCATATGCGAATGAGAATAGTGCATTGGTGGAGGCGGCGGACACATTGGCACCATCATTGGATAGCCATATGGAAGAGATCTTGGCCCTACTGTCGGATAGGGCATTCTCATCATTGGAGGCGGATAAGCGAAAACTGGAGGAAGCGACGTCAATTGATGTTGGAGTTGAAATTGTGCAGGGCTGAGAGCAACCATTTGAGGCATCATCCTATTGTCCCGTTTCATTCTCACTGGTGTCACAGAGAGAACTGAAAAGGAACAAATCCCATATATTATTAAACTATTTAATGTTTAGATCTTGGACGTAAAATATTAGCAAAATGGAGGAGTACATAGAATTTTCTTTATGTTCATGTATTATAATACAATTTTCAAAATTTTTCTATTATAAACGGCATTCCTTCCTGTGACATTCCAAGATTTACTTGTAGAGAGATGCATTTACACAAAACGATGAAGAATAGAAGAAGGGAATAATCTTATAAGGAGCTTATATAGAGATTTATCTAACCTGATGTCTTTGTTGGCTGAGCTGACGGACTTGAAGCTTGAGAAAAGAAGTTTTTCCTTTGATGTCCGAGCCATCTGAGCAACCTGTCTTTTCTCGCTTCGTATTCTGGTCCTGTGGCTGTCCCAAGGAAGTCGCGCATTGCAGCGTCTTGTTCACTCCCACTTGATCCGGAAGAAAGAAGCGATCCGCCGTTCGGAGAGCAGAGAACTCGGAGTGAAATTCCGATTGAGCAAAATCCTAAAATGATCTCGAGAAGAGCTAAGAGGAGGAGAATGGCGTTGATGGCAATTCCTGAGGATTTCCGTCGCTCGAATGTCTCTTCATCTTTTGTTTGAGGAGGAGTGTCCTGCGAGACATTTGATAATCATTATTTCACAAACTCCATTTACAAGGAACATGCTGTTTCCTATTAATTAGCCGATATGATATTCCTAATGAATTCAGTTTACAGTTTCTGCTTGTCATTTTAGTCATTTGCCATCTAGCACTTCTGAGAAATAGGTAATTTAATATGACAGTGCTATTTTCTTATCAATCTTTTGATTTTAGTTTCCATAATCTTTTTGATATCTACGGGCTGGTTTATAAAACTGAAAAATGATGTGTAAAGATGCAGGTATTATTTTCATTAAAATATTAAATATTTAACTAATTTTTGGAGTCAAATAATTTAACTTTTATACTTTACTCTCTTATTTGAACTTTTAATTAAATTTTATACTTGAAGAAATTTTTCGTCATTTCTATTTTCGAATATGAAATACCGTTTATAATAGCACTTCAAAGTTTTTAATCATTTTCTGAAACTTTCCATATGTGACATAATCTTTTATTTAAATAATTTTCACATAATTTAAAAAAAGGTGATTGCCAATTTGTCAATTCAGCATTTCTTGAACTTCTCATTACATCCTTCTTTCAACCAAGATTCTAAGAAGTTCTTCTTGGATTTCTAATGCAGTATATTCAAATTAGCATAGCTATTTTTTATTTTTGCCATTTCATTTTTCTCTTCAAGCTTATCAGAATCGCATAAAAGTAAATCATATGCCAAGTAACAAGGAATTTTAATGTTGATAACATAATAAAATATTCATATATGACCATCTAAGGGATATAAGAGCAGGTTCATTATAATCACAGGGTTGGTTGCCTCCTTCCCTGTGAAAATTTTTATTGGTTAATTTCAAGTTAATTGCACTGAGACTCTAATATATTTCCTCTGAATCATTTCGGGATTTATACAAGCCATTATTCCTCATTCTTTAAATGAATCTTCGAAGCCTGAGACCAGAATGAGAGAATTATGCCACCGTAAAATATTATCCCACACACTTCTGTGCACTTAATCCCCTCACATTCCACCCTACATGTTCTCCTGTGCGGTGGAAGTTTAAGTGGCCTTATCAGCCATCATGTGTCATTAATAGTCTTGGCCTTTCTCACCATTCCAACGGTATACTGAGCATCCCGGACGAGCCCAGACGTCGAGAAGATGGAGACGAGGACGGAGGCTGTGAGCGAGAGCATGGCAGCAGCCAGGAACACGTGAATTTGCCATTTGTTCCCTCCACAAAGCCACTTGGGCTTTTGAACGCCCTTCTTCGTGGCCATGACAGAAAGAGCTCCTGTGATCCCGGCCAACGTCCCGGCCCAAAGACCTGACCCGTAGTAGAAAAGGTAGCTCTGGTATCTGAGGGCGAAGCTTCCACACACCACCATAGCACCTCCAAGGAATACCTGTATGAGAAATAGATTTTAATGAAAAGTTCATGAGCGACAGATTAAGGATTCTGTCAAATCTCCACACATACACTTCCAGTTATGTGGTTTTATTTATTCATTGGGCATAATGAAAATTTGGCCCTTTTCAGCCCGCACCTTCTTCTTTGATAAATCCATGCGGCACTCGGGGCTTTTTACTTGATCAAGGCGGAGCGAAAGACGCTAATTCGATATGTGACTTTGCACACCCAAATCATATAATATATTCTTATATTATATAGAATCTGATCATCATCATGAGCGCTGAATACGGTTAATACCTTCTGTACACCTAATGTAAAGTTCTACAGCTTCGCATCACGATCCTTCGACCTAAATTTTAGAACCTACATTGGAATATTGGAACTACACACGAACTTGCCCAAATGTTTTAATTTTTTGTTAAGTATTTTGCATAATTTTTTTTCCTTCTCCATAAAAAACTCTTGTAATGTTGATATTATGTTCAATGGTAAAGGAATAAAAGGAACGAATGTTTTTAGTTTTTATTAATGATCTTGCTATCATTAAAGTGTTCAATAGATCAAGGTAAAAAAGCTAATAATGCCCATATATTGCTTTACATTATTTTGATCATTTGCCAATATTAAATAGTTTATGAATAATTAACATGCATAATTGTTCATAAACCTAAAATTTTAGCATTTAATTACGCATGTATAGTAGTATGTTTTTAGTTTTGCTAAACGTTTTTTGATTATTCGAAAGCTTGATTCTAGTAATTGTATAAGGTCATTTATTGATTGGTGATCTAAATTTTAAATATAACAATCTTAAATGTTAATTACAATTACAAATATCATTCACCTAGATTGAAAACAAATTGCCGTTACTTCTGGATAATTTTGATTTTCTTGGCCGTATCAATATCAGCAAGTCACATTGGTATTTAAAAGCCATTTTAATTATATATTGAGTAAAACTATTAATGCATAAAGTTACGCCCTGCGTTCTTGACTCTCGGGATCGAAAAATGTTGTGCACATATCTCTTATTATACGAAGATTAGTTCAAAGTCATGCTAAATGCTCACGGTCACAAAAAACAATTCCTTATTCTAATTCCTAACATTGGTCAATTAGACCTGTCAATATAAGAAGGGGCTTGAAACGGAAATAATGGGAATTGATCAAAGATTAATGCCTATTGGAATTAGGAGACAAAAAGTCTATTGACTTTGCATACCTGAGCGAGGCCCATCGGAATGGCAATGTTCACGGGCAGTGTCGTCGTGCTTCCACGTTTGTCTGGAGAATGTGGTTGTTGTGCATAGGGGAAGGGAACTTGGATCATCAAATTATTGTCAATGCTCTTTGGCGACTTTTGTTGGTGAAATGCAGGCGTGATGATTTCCACCGGCTCTTGTGTTCTACTCCGATCAGTTCTTGCACTTTTCCCGCTCTTGACACTTCCTCCGTGAACGGACCCAACTGGGGTCTTGGCAATCACAATGTCCGACATTCTTTTTAATAAAACTAGTGATTTATGTCTTGAAAATAATGGCACTCCGAACAATTCACTTTTATTCCAATGGGGAGGAACGAACGAGAGTGAGACTAATTGGACGTCAAAGGTGTCAGCCACGGAGAGTGATTAGTGTATAATTAAATTCTAATTTCCCATTATTCACTTTTTTATAAATAAAGTACCATGTCCGTGGAGTATTTTGCACTAAACTTCTACTTCTTGCCAAAACGTATTGTTTTCCACATTTAACTTTTCGTTTCACCCTTCTAAGGATTCTTGGTATAAAACTATAAAACACTTTAGTGGATCACTCGAAGAACTGTGAAGAGTCTTGGAATTGATAGTGAATGTTTTTGTGCATTCAGGAGGAGTCGAGGAATTTGAGCAGCATCCTCTCAAGGCGAGGGCAGTTGGTTGAGTGGGTGATGAAGCTCGTGGCTCGTCTCCCCAGAAGAAAGAAGACTCGTAGATACCTATGGGTCAAGCGAGTCGGAGAATTTAATAAGGACGGAGAATGTACAAAGTGGTAATTGTTATGAGAGATGGGTTCGAGCTTTCATTTGGGGTTTTCTACGACTTCAAGGTGTGTCCGAAAAGAATTATGATTATGAATAGGTGAGTCGGAGAGAAGTGAAACTCACCTCCAAGACTCCTTCCAATATAATAATAATGCTTTATGAAAGGGATATCCACTGGCTGAGCCTCTTTTCCTCTCCACTCTGGCTATTCCCGTTCAAGAAGCTTGTTTTCCCGTTAGTACACAGACTAGAACAGAGACGATAGGAAGGATAAAGGTATGCAAGTGTCTTTATTGGGTTGGGTGGTATTTAATACAACATTGGGACTCTACGTGTATTTTATTAGGAAGGGACGAGTGAGTATCCCCTGGTCCCTTCACCTCTCCTAGATACCTAAGTACAGGGTCGTCAATATCTTCTTTCCGCCTTGCTGAATTTCACTCTCTTAATTCACACTCTAAAAATTCAGAAAAGCGGAAAGAAGATTTTGACGACCCTGTATATGATATGAAGGAAAGGAGATGAGCGGACGAGCGAAGGTTTTAGAGAGTTCCCTCAATTCCGGCTATTATTACTCTAATATTATTAAAGTGACAGAAGACCTTCAGCCTCCTCACCTCTAAATAATGACCACCGCACTGTTCCTTTTCGGCTTTCACTCTCGTCTGCATTAGTCTCGAATCCTCATCCCAATACTTAGTCTAAAACTCTATAAGCGAATGAAAGGAGGGCGACGTGAGTTGACCATTTCTCGCTTTCTGGCTCAATTTTTCACATTGCAATTAAGTTCGTGTGCTCAGTTGAGATTCTTATTTGTTTTCCCTCCCTTCTTGTGAGTCTTTTATATGAAGAGTTTTGGAATTTCTTGGTTTGAAGAAGGGAAATTGTCAAATCATTCCTCTTGTCCTAACCAAAAGAGAATGATGGCGAGTTGAAGGAGCTTTGAAGATGCGTGTGTATAGAGAATACTCCAAATGCTCACATCACATTGTCGAGCTCAAATATCTCTCACAGCATCTTCAACTACTTGAGCATCTCCCATGAGAGTTCCTCATGTCTTCAGAGTTATTGGAGGAGGAAGAAAAGAACTTTGTATTTTCAATGATATGTTTTATCTCGGTAGAGCCAGGCAGTTGACAACTGAGGAGGCTGCGGACAAGGCAGATAATTAACTCCTGTGTGTGGATCTCTCTCAATGCAAAGAATTGAACAGGCCTGAATGTAGGTATTTGATACGAATGTGGGTGTGTGGGGGATTGAGAAAATCCTGTCGCCTGTCACCAATAATAATTTTCCGCTGGGCCCACCGACGCTTGACCATTCTCGAAATGATAAGAAAGCTTTTGACAATCCTCCTCTCAACACAAACCTGGAAGCTAATTGTTATTTTTTAAATAGGACTCACAAGACACATTTTTGCCAAACCAGCAGCAGGCCATGCACGTTGAAGTTAAATAGCATGAGAAAATGGAATGAGTATGCGTTCGCCGTACAAGGAGAGGTGGAAACCACAAAGCCCAACTTTTGTCTCTTTAAAGACTTGCACAGAGAGATGAGGTTCCTCAGTGTCTAGCGATGAGGAAGCGAGTTTAAGAAATGAAGTGTTCAAGGCTATACACATTTGCTCTTTCATTGGGCGATCTCTCATATGCATAGTAGTCTACTTACGAGGACGATCGAGAGAAAGAGGGCCAATAAATAGGAAAGTGTTTGCATTCCCAATGAATGGAAACTGAATTTGATCTGAATACCTCTGTGGTCCTTGAAGAGAAAAAGATTGGTGGTAAATGGAGGGAAGAGGAGAGAAGAGAGAGAAACCTGTCAATCGAAACGAATGGGCTCCACTGTTCCCTTTATGAGTGTGCAATGGGGTAGAAGAATATATGGTTGAGAGATAATAATACGATCCAATGCAATGATTACAAGTCTTATTTGAATTCTCATCATCTCCTTGAGAAGTTTGGGAGAAGAGGCCCTAAAACAATGGAGGAGGGACAAGAACGTGAATGGGAGAGGAAGCTCTCAAGATCAACACAATGGAGAGTTCAATTCAAAGTGGAAGCTTTGCCTATCTCTTTCCTTGCAAAGTGTAAGGTGTACAATGGCCAAGTGCTAATACTGGCTGACCCCAAAAGACCGCTTTACTTTTTCGATTTGATCTACTCTCTACCAGATCTGGTCTCTGGTCCTTAGGGCGAGTCAAATCATATATATATATATGATTTGCTCTCAGACCTCCGTAGTTTACTCTCCACTGATCGAGAGAGTTAGGATATAAGTCTTATATGCTAATGAGCCATTGAAACATTAATTCGTTGCGGGCCAAGATTTACTTTTCCACTTGCCACGTATGCCACTTGACACTTGATCCCTCCTGCCTCTCCCCTATTAATCTCCGCAATTCATTAAAGCGAGCTTGCTGAGATGAGCTTGAGCTTCGTTACCGCTCCACTCCCCATCACCATTGCATTTATCTGCTCTTCATTATCATCCTCTGCTGAATTTCACTTCTCTTCCTAATTGACATTCCAATCTCCTCTACCACAGTTTCTCCATTATCATCTCAATCCCTGAACACGCCCAAATAACTTGGCCGCGCGAGAACCTCGATTTGAAAACTTAATCTCCTACAACAACAACCTGGAGTGCAAATGAAGGTCTTAGAAATCGAAATGAGGATTTCGAACCTCAACATTATTTTAATCCTACCAAATCCTAAGCTAATATCAGTAAGTATACTTACGTACAAAATAGGATATAGTGTTGAAACGTTTCTATTCATTCATTCATTCATTACAAATTCCCTGCTATAATTATGTATGCAAATCTGTAATTTGAGAAACACAGTGGAAGTTACGGACCTTTGCTATTATTATCCTCAGTTCTCACACAGTAATAAACTTTGAACATAAAAGAGCATATTAGTTAGGGCGCCATTAAAGGGAGCCAGGCGTTATTAATGAATGGAACAAGAGGAAGCGAAATATGGATCTTCTCAAAGTACGATAGTATACTCGCTCGCTCAGCAGAAGACAAATTTTGTCCGCACGTTCAGTTTCAACGGATTCCCCATCGAGATCCTTTAATTTTCCATGATCATGAGCCGCACGAAATAGGAAATAATTTGACGGGTGTTAAAATCTAAGCGAAATTCTTGGCCATGTGTCTTCAAGCCCTGATTGTACAGATAAATACGAGGGCGAACACCTTTGATTTCTTTTCTTTTAAAATCAAGTCTCATGACTCACTGCGCCCACATCAAACAATTAAATGTGTCTGTTTGGAGTAAATGTAGCGTAAATGTCTGGGAGTTGTTTTTGTTCCCCCAGTGTCTTTCTCCCTTTCCTTTCATTAGAACATTGAAATGAGGGCTATCCATTATATGTGCTAATTACACATAAGAATAATTTATATTGCAATCCCAAAAGCGACGACTGTTTGAGGCCGAATTGAGAATCAATGAACCGCCGCAAGTCAAACAACGAAAAGAACATTAATGAACTTCAAATGAACAAGTGATGATGAGTTTACAATGCAAATTCTCCGGTCTGTAACAATGCGTGAATTGTAATGAGAAGGATGAAAATAGGAATCAAACTCTTGAAGAAGTGTTAAACTATTGAAGAATGTGGGGATTTAAGTAGGTGGAGGAGAGAATGAGAGATGATCATTACCTGTATGTTCGTTGTCTCTCTGTGATGAAGATCCACCGGAATTCTTCCTACGTGCTCCTCGTGTTTGATCCGATCTTTCAAGTCGCGCCCCTCACAAACGCCAACCTCTGAATGAAATGAGTCGGTGAGGTACAACGCGTTTTTTTCCTTGTGTGGAGGATCCAACAACAATCCAAAGTTCTCATACCTTAACCAAAACCTCTTTCTCCTCCATACATTAAACATTATATTCACAACATCCACTCCCAAGACCCACGCATACACACACACCACATGAATTATCGAGTAGTTGAAACCATTGTTACAAACGCCGTCCTCCCCTTGCTGCTCATTCCTCCAACCTCATAGATTATACTTTATGCTAACTCCCTTGCACTCCTGTCTCATCTGACTTGTAGAAAAAAGCAGTATTAAAGGGATTCTCTAGACATTCTCTTATGTGAGAAAAGACGAGATCTTCCTTCTGCTCAGCTGCCTCATCGGTGTTCAGTCTGGTAGAGATTTAAATAAAAAATTTCGTCGTGTCCGGGAGGCAAGGAAAAAACATTATTAATTCTCATATTTCATGATCCAAGCCCCCGTTCCAATACCCGGAGAATGGGCTTTCAACTTCTACGTGTGGCTCCAGTCTTTCTCATTTTTAATGGCTCAAGACACATCTAATATGATTGGTTCTAATCCACCTGTAACCGCCGACGACCCAACTCACCCCACACATTGAAAAGAGCTGCATTCCTCCGACCCTTTCCTCTTCTACACAAACTCTCACACTCAAATGCCTATGGACGAAGATGAAATGCCGAGAGATGTTTCCTTGTATGAGATTCCTCTTCTTGGACGGTTCCTATTGCATTGTTGATGTTGACTACCCCACGGGCATTTGAGTTCCTTGGGAAGCGAATGCTAATATAGAGAGCCCCAATCTGTTTCCTATACGGACGCCGAAGGGTTAGTTCGCAGGTGGATCGAACTCATCTCTGGGTCGCCTCATTCATGTGCCCCTTACCCACTTTTCAATAATAATAGGGAGATAAAAGGTAGTGCATACAATCATAATCTAATATACTAATATAATGATGGCTACGACGTTGAATGTGGAATGGAGTGGACCAGACAGAAGTAACCAAATCCAAACTCTCCTTGTTGTCTCCTCGAGTTTTCGATCTCTCTTTTTGCCAATTCCCATTCTATGATCCGACCCATTACATTATTTCCCACTTTACAAGCTTATGACTTCAGGCTCCCCACAATCGACATTCTAAACGAAGATAAACTTAATGCTTTTCCCCTTAATCTCTTTACTTGCCCACTCGCGTCCTTTTGTCCATGGGCACAATTTCCTCTGTCTTCTTGTTACATTTTTTGAGCTTGAGCATAATCATGATATTTGAATATTCATCCTCATCACTCACTTTTTCTGATAATCCAAGTGGATTTGAAATTCAAAGAAGAGAAAGGACCCTATTTACAATTTGAATCGGGCTTAACTCTTGAAATGTAACACAAATCATATTATTTCATTCTCATTACAAAGTATGTTCAGCGTCTTACATCCATCGTTGCATCTTGGGGTATATATCATCTTGAGATTTGGACGGACGTGAGTGTGAAATACTTTAAAGCATTTGATTCTGATGAAATCTATTAAATACTTTCGAGACTAAGAGAAAAGAAAGCTGGGGAATAATTACTAACTTCAAAAATAATAATAAGAGAATAACGCTAATCAATTATTTGTCAAATTAACTCTAACAAACATGACAAATTGATTTACAATTCAAACACACTTTTCCACTTGCTATATACTACTTCAATATATTATAAATTTTCAATTGGAAGATATTTCAATCAAATTATCTTCAATATAGCTTCAATACATACATGTTTATTCAAGAAAGTTTTTGTTTTATTAATTATGTACATAAATAAAATAATATTTCAAAATACTTGATTCAAATGTCGTGTTTTGAGTACAGGTTAAAACTAATTTAAATTTAGCTATAGGTGTAGTGGATCTTTATAAAAGGGTGTTTAAGAGTTTATGTACTTTACACTTTAACACGATAATATATGCTCAAGTCAAATGAAATATTTAAATACCTCCTTCTTATTTATTTGAATGTTCAAGTATAATACAAGCATTAAACGTTAAAAAATGAGAGAAACTTATTGGGTAAATAAGTATTTACGATCTTGGAACAACTGAAAGGGATTCATCTCTGAATGATAAAGACTTGGAGGAAAAGAACACGTAAGTTGAGAAGATTCAATCCACTGGTTCGTTTTAAATTGAAAATGAAATCTTAAATGTAGTCAAGTTGAGCACGACATGAATCTCAGCTGCATTCATTATTTTTATGAAAGGGGCCAAGTAACAAGAATGGAACATTGACGCGATGTCAAGCAGATTCTTTAACTTTTCCAACATTCATCCATTATGCATAAATATTGTACGTGTTTAGCGATTCAACTATTCAGTTTTATCTCTGACTATTCAAAGCATAAAAAGGAGCTTTAAAGGTAAGAGATTTGATTGAAAGCTCCTGCTCAATAAAGTCTACTTTGTATTTTTCTTTTTCACAGAGCACAGAGAAGGTCCTAAATCACTCATTGTGTTTTCTCGCGAAAAAGAGCGAAATGAAACACATGAGATCCTTTGTGGTTCTTGTTGGTTCTGTAATCCTCCTTCTTACCTTATGAAACGTTAGAGTGACGAAGCAGATGAGGATCCTTTTGAATATCTCTGCTAAAAGCATCTTACAATTTCCCCTCATCTTTTTTATTGACTTTGTAGGATTGTATGTGGAAGTGATAATGACTGCGGTTTAAAAATGAGAAAATCCTTAAAGAATCCCATTCAATGCATTTAATTGAATAAGTGAATTGATGGGAATTAAGGAAGTTGAGGAAGGAAAGTGCAAAAGGCAGAGAAGAATAATAGTAAAGATTCTAAAGATCTGTTAGAGACACACTCTTAAACGCTTTATGTGTCTAATAACTATGTAGTAAGTTCCTAACTTTTCTACGTGTTGAAAAGTAAAGATATAAAAGCAACTAAATAAGATACCTTTGCTTATGCTACAAGTAAGAATTTTTATATCTTATAGTCGTCTTAATTTAAAGAAGTATGTGGGTATATTAAAGATATAGATATCTATAATTATAAAATGATTTACCATATGCCATATATGACATTTATTATAAACTTTTTTATATGTATACCGGCTGTTTTGGCCTAGTCCCACAATTTTACAGATTTGTAAATGCTACTGTAAAAGGGTAAAGAAATGGTCATTGCCCTATAGAGTCACTTAGAAATTCATTATATTGCTCTTTTAAGTTACTTGGGCTTTTCATTTTATCATATATTTTAAAATGCTTTTAAGAAGTAAATTAAAGTCTCATATAAACCAATCTTCTTTATACTTTTAGGTATACAAAGGCGCAAATAAAAAGTTTCTTTTATTTATTATTTAGGAAATATACGCAATATTCAAAATTTATCCATTTGTAGATATTCTTAATAAAAAAATAGCTACACATTCCTAAATAATAACTAAATAATTTTCTTATTTTTCTCATTGCCTATATTTTATTTCAACAGTGAAAGATCCTAAAGATAGTTAATTTTTGTATTCTTGTTAATTTCAATAAATATAAAAATCTTGGCTGAATATTAAAACTACTAAATGTCATTTACTTTCATTCCCAAATCACTTATTACGCAAAACTTAAGGCCCTTTCAGGTTTTCTTAGGTACGTGTTTAATAGCTATATAGTAAATTAAAGGAGAATAAACGTGACTATTAACGAGAAGTGTAAGGGAGAATGCGAATAAAGCCCATTGATTACAAGCATTATTATTATACAATACGAGGCATAATTAAAGACTACTCAAAGGTTCAAATCATAATAGGCATTGAGAAAAATTACTAATATACCCAATAAACTATGTTTCAAGTACATGTAGCTATATGTAGATGAACTATTAAACATTTTTGAATAAAAAATTGTATTAAAAAATAAGGAAGAATTTACATCCACTACCTACTTTAAGTTTAATGCATTTTATTATTTATGTTTTGACTAAATTCTATTACGCAACGGCATTAAATTTCTGCGTCCGGTGAGAGTTTTAAGCCAGTTGAACCGTAAAATTACAATTTTATTTCCCTGCTTGTTACGCAAGGGTGTTTACGAGTTTGTAAATTATTTGCTTATCCAAACTTTAATTGTTTTTCAGCGTGATTGTTAAATTCTTCTAAATGTCATTTTTGATAACCTAATTAACTTTTGTTGTTTATATACAAGCACTAACATTTTAATTTTCATCTTGTTCTTGGCATCCCGAATGAATATTCATATTTTATAGGAATTTACTACCATTGTGTTCATGAATCCTAACATTGTAATTATTATTTATGGATCATAAAATGATGAAATAAGGAACAATACGAACTATTTATATGTATAAATATGCACAAAATTTCAGATGCAACGATATTCACATTATAAAAGATACTTACTTTGCATATTAAAGATTTGTTCCACATTTTATTGCAATGATTATTCATGTCCTTCTCATTTCGTTATATAGTTTAAGTGATACGAATGAAATAAACAAATTGACCAGCCTGAAAGATGTCATAAATCAAGGTATTGTTGCCAAAATGTATCAATTCCTTCAAAGATTAGACAATTTCGAACTTAATGTCAATTGAATTATCATTTCATTCATACAATACACACATTCAATCAAAAGAATATAAAAAATACCCTTAATCCACTTCACCTTACTCAGTCAGTTATTCACATTTGAATGTATTTACTCACGAGCTTGTCCCAACTCACAATTAAACTGACAATTTTATATCTACCCAATTACACAACTAGGACGCCCGTCAAAATCTGTCAATCATGAATTAGCCTCTTCTTTATCTCCCTGACTTATCAATAAGAGTGACTTGATCCTTTCAGTTCTACTCATATCACGCGTCCACAATGCAAATTATACTAGATTTAGCTTTAAGAAGCCAGAAAGGGATGACTCTAATTGTTGTGGACAGACGTTTGTTTGTACAATAGAAATTGAATAAAAGAATGCCAGTGATCGCTCGGTTGAAGCCAAATTTGGATTAACAACTTACCATTTCATGCTTCCGTAATTTATAAGTTTAAAGAGCCATTGCATCCGAGATTTATTTATTCTGTACGAGGAATTTTGGTGTAAATATATGTTCAATTCGCGTATTGTTGTGGTAAATGAAAAATAGTAAAAGATGTAGCATGACCACGTAAATATGATACACACTGAGAATTGTTATAAAAATAAATAAACTAACCGTGCATGCATGCAAGTAAAATTATGGCTGTGATAACATCGCAACTCTTTTTACTTTTATTTAAGTTTCTTACAAACTATCATTTCCTTAATAGTAAGGCATTTTTATTCAATAAATATCTGTGGTGGCCTGGTGGTATAAGTAGAGTAAGTGTGCGTATTCACGTTTACACGTTTATTTACTTGTAAGGATGCACATAAACCAAAGATAAACGAAAGGCTTTAAACGACCGCAAATGGCGTATCATTACCATTATATTCTCAATTTGACGCGGAAATTTAGAGCAGCCTCAAGTCACAACAATGAGGATTCTGATCTGAGACGGCAATGCAATCAGAACCTCTATTTCAATCTTTTAATTACCACCTCTGTAAATGAACTTATCCTAGTTAAGGGAGCTTAACATTTAAGAGTAGTAAAAGCAGATTGCCATGAGTCATAAGGTGCATTAGAAGGTGGGCTCACTCACACACTTTTCCATTCCCTCCCACTGTTCAGGTATTTAATCCTTCTTACCTACATCCGTGGGCTTTGGAAACTCCGCGGGTAATTTTTTAAAATTACAACATTCTTTATTTATTCTATATATATATATATATATATATATATATATATAATAGATATATTAATAGCTATATAATAAAGACTAAAGAATGTTGCAATTTTAAAAAATCACCCGCCGAGTTTCCAAAGTCCAATGTCCAATACAACATTGAAGATTAAAATTCATTCATATTTGCTCATGAATGAGACGAGATGGGAGTTGAAGATGACGTCAAAAATATCAAGACTCGATTCCTTCAGACACTTGTGAGGCGCGTGGAATTTTTCATTAGCAAATCCTTTAACGTTTCATTGGGCTTAAAGAAAGGCGAAGCATAAAAAACTAATTGGCGATTTGTTAAGCTCAATTTCCCAGTCTCAATTAATTTAATGAAAAAAAACGTCTAGTAATCTTATTTGTTATTGTTTACAAAACAAATGATCTAATTATTTCAAATGTCCTCGTCTCATTTTAAATTTTCTATATTTTTCAATTAGGAAATAAAATCCAATTTTTTTAAATATAAACTATACAAGCAATTATTTCAATTGTTTAACATGCCAAATAAGTGCAAAAAAGCCCCAACTATAAAACATTTTTATTTATTAAATAAACATTCTACCTCTTTAATTACTTTCAATTGAATGGTTATAAATGAATATTTTAATTCTCAAGTATTTATGAATTGTGTTATTTCATTTTGCAATTTTTTTAACCTTATTACAAGCAACTCAAGTAAGGCATTATCTTAATACAAGATAAGTCGTCAGCTCTATTTGCTTTCTTCCTTGTCCGACTCCTGTACATTGCTTTCCCGACTGCTGTACTTTGCTTTCGGCCACCCATGCTTATGTATTCTTCTCCCATCGCTTATTTCGGATGTTTCTTTTTCATCAATGTCGCTTCTTTTCTTCCTTCCACCATCAACGCTTATGGTTGTTCGTCCTTCTTCACTTACAGATTGCCTGTCGCTGATGGAAGACCTTAGATCCCATTCCCATTTATTGAATTTCATCCTCGGTTTCAGTCTTGGCTTCCGCCGTGACAGTTTTTTTGTATTGAGAAGGCTATTATTTAATCGATCTTTCTGATTACAATTTTGCAGGGAATATTAGATGTTTTAAAAAGGAGTCATTTAAATTTCCATTCTCAGCCATAAACATCATATTTCGTCTTCGTTAAAGAACCAACAATTGCTCTAATGATTGCCTATTATTATCATTATTTCCATTATCATGATTTAGATGCCCATACATAGTATTAAGGAAACGCTTAATAGCATTATGAGAATGTGTTTTATGAAGATGTTTGTAAATATGACCATATAGCTCCACATCTCACAAAATCTCCAATGTGGAACGGTATGCGGTAGAGAAAATGGACAATACTTTTACGCATGCATTGAATAAATAACGCGTATAAATATATATATCTATAATCGCTTTAACATCAAGAATAAATAGCCTGTTATCCTACATAAACCTCAAATAGGCGATTTGAAACACCATATAATTGTGATTAAATTTGTAGCATGTTAGTGCTAAAAAAGTTTCCTTTTTAGCATATGCTCATTCATGATTGAAAATAAATTGCAATGAAAATTAGGAAATCGTGAGAAAGATAAATTTACACGTCACATTTAGAGAATCTTCTCTCTGTGAAAAGCAATATCGGGTTCATTAATATTTACAATGACAGATATAATATAAATATATTTTATCTTTCTTACTGACAAAGAACATGTAAACTGCATGTGCGAAATGCATGTGCAATATTTACCTTTGATTTACTTGAACTTTTATCCCACAAGTTATTAGTTTGCATCCTCGACATATCATTAACAAGATGTTATGTAAGGTCGATGGTAGTGATTTAGATACCGTAATTATGATGTTTCTGCGCTAAATGTGCACAATTTATACAAATTCCAGCATCAATAATGAATGCAATCATATAAACCCAGCAGAATAACAAATCAGAACATGGTTCGATACCAGTTCTAAACCCAGAAATAATCAACTCAAATTTCCCAATCCACTTTTTTATAGGATGAATAAATACATGATGAAAAAAGACTCCTGACGATTTACCGTATGTGGATACTTTCCTTGAGCCTTGAAGATGCCAAGAAATATTAATAATTCACATGATATTTTCTCTCCATTTGATGAACCTGTCAGTGGAAAAAACTGCTTTTGTATAACATCAATGCTCAACTTCAGCCCCTTGCCAAAAAGACATTGAAAAATAAATATGAAGGCAACTTTGTAGGAAGAGATGATCGAAAGGAAAGAGAAAATTTGAAGAAAATATATATCCAAGTTAGTTACGAGATTGGTGTGAAAGGCTAATAAAACACAGTCAAGATAGGAATGCAAATCTGAGTCTGACTTGCATAGTAATTTGCCTGAAGGTAGGCGAACGGGAAAGAAGTAACAAGGCTTCTGGGAGCAAGTGTAGCTCTGCGAATCGTTCCCTTAGGACGACAAATATCTGTATGAACTGTGAGGTAATGCAGAGGCGTATATCTTATAAACGTTGTATAAAATGTTAAAACAATACTACAGAGAGGAAAGATCCAGAGTATAACGACATGTCAGGTCTTCTTGACTTCTTGACTCGATTATATAAAAGATGTCTTGTTTCTCAACTCTCCATTTAAAAAAACGTCAGAGAGAGACAATCCACATTTATCAGGTGAGGCTCCAAGCTTCCTCTTTGCCTTTTTCTGACTAAAAAATGGAAAGGGCTTCTTCACATTATGGATGGTGACATAAGTCTACAGAGTTGAAAATGTGCTTCGTATGCATGAAAATTTGAGAAATGACCTACTGAAGGCGGAAGTCGCTATGGGCTTTGATCAAGAAGTTTTAAGACGAGTGTCAATTTGAGAGTCAGGAACTCTCTCTTAGCGTGTCACAGAGGCGAAGGAGATGAGGACAGGACGAAAGATGTTGTAAAAGCTCAAGCGCTCATCAACTCACATTTTACGAGGAGCAAACCTTGCTCTTTCCGCTTCATCTCGCCAATTCTCGATTGAAATCCAAATAAACAAGGGGATGCACAACAAGCTACAAGTAACATTAACATAACCAACATGCACACATTTATGTATGTAGAATCATAATACCCAGTTGACTTGTAGAGACTCTAATCACCTCAGTGGTTGGTCACATAAGGTACTTTAGAGTTATGAATGCTGGTAATCGTCTTTTGCTTATCTGATGATTCTACGTCATTAAAATCCTTTAAAGCATCACTATCACCCATCTCTCTCTCTATCACACATTCCTCGCTCCTCTTCGCTTTTACCCGTGAATCTTTTAAAGGTCTCTTATGAATCTTGAACCATAATAATCTCTCCTATTTCAATTTTAAATCTCTTTGCGTGCGAGGCATTTTTTAACGAGGAAAAACGATCGTAAACCAAAATCATTATATTGAGAAACATCAGATTTGCATTAAATTGAAGATTCTTTCAAGATCTTGTCCATTATGACACGAAGGAAAAGTATTATTATAAGTTCAGAAAGTCATCCTATTGTAAGAATGATGCTTTTTGATCAGGCTGAT
The DNA here is from genome assembly GCA_009869795.1 of Neelides sp. FZ-2019. Lineage (NCBI taxonomy): Eukaryota > Metazoa > Arthropoda > Collembola > Neelipleona > Neelidae > Neelides > Neelides sp. FZ-2019. The sequence goes on from VJMY01000172.1 coordinate 27,338, forward strand.
TATCGTAATTGATTGATGTAATTGACCATATGTCCATGGCCTATAATAATTTTAAATCGACAATTTTTCAAATGGTTAATTTATTTTAGTTGTTGTACTGTGAAAGAAAAATTGATGTATCGAGGAGAGAGGAGACATTGCAATAGTTGTGAGTAAATTCAATAAATCTGAGAATAAGGTTTTAAGCTCCCAAATAAAAATTCCTTAAACTTAAAATTATACGCAAAATGAATGCAAATAAATATACTTTAAATAAATTTTAATATACTAATACAAACACGAAATATTTTTAAACCAATCAAATATATTTAAACTTTGAAGTTTTTAACTTTTAAAATAGTCGCAACATGTTAGAATCTGTATAATCATTCAAGGATTCTTAAAAAATAACTCAATAAATTGCGCCATACCCATCAAAACCATCATTAACAAAAAAGCCAACCCATTCACATGATTTTTCTTCCTTTTCATTTGTTTTATGTGTGGTTGTATCTATTTTTTACAAAATAATTAAGGATAAGACTTCTATTCAACACATTTGTCATGTATTCCTAATTGTATTTTTAAAGAGAAAGTTGCCAATTAAGAATCGAGTTGACAAACAATGATAGGTTTTTAATACATGATACTTTGTTAAGAATTCTTCAAGTTCTTCTACTAATGAACCTGTGGTCAGCGACCATTTTTTCGTCTTTGTACATTTACATCATATTCACGTTCGATCATAGCATGTTGCAAGTGAATCCAATTCTAAGTGATTTCTTGAAGAATAAAATGAAATTAACCTTAAGAAATATTTACATTGAGCTATTGAACATATATATATCAAATATAAAACTGTTGTTTATAATTTACAGTTATTGCTTTGTTAATCCTAACATTGTATTATGGAAATATGAATGATCGAGATGTGATATGATAACTAATTATATTAAGATATGATTAATTATTATCTAATTGAAAGAAGATGTAAAATAACTGTGTAATGTTATAAACTGTGTGTAAACTTAAAGTTAGTAAACTATTTAAAATGAAGGGTGTGTGTAGTGGGTACGAGTGGAACATGAGGGTAAGTTGAGACTTTGGGGCAGCTCGATCTTCCAATTTCAGCTGCTCTCTAGTGATCGGCGTAATTCTTCCTATAAAGTTAACTCCCACCCAGAGGATTGGAAAACACCGCCCTATAATTTTCATAAATAATTGTTCTTCTTTAAACTAAAATACTTTTCCAATTAATTTGACTCCGATCAATATTTTAAGAAATGAACTGAGTTGTCTAGCTATTTAGTAAAAGCGGAAAGTTAAAGGTAGTTTATAAATAATAACTATTGTTGAGAACATCCAAATTACTTTATCACTACTTTATCAATTTAATTTTTAACAATGTAATAAAGTAATTTTTAATGATCATTTTTATTTCAGATTATCAACATGATTGGAGGTCTGTTTATTTACAATCACAAAGGAGAAGTTCTCATCTCTCGGGTGTACAGAGATGACATTGGACGAAATGCCGTTGACGCATTCCGTGTCAACGTCATTCATGCTCGCCAGCAAGTTCGATCACCTGTAACAAATATAGCAAGAACTTCTTTCTTCCATGTCAAGGTATTTATTTTTCTTCTCAATTAAAGTGGATTGAAGGATTAAGTGTAAATTATTTGAACATCTGTTTACCTTTACTTTACAGAGGGCCAATATTTGGGTTGCTGCTGTTACGAAACAGAATGTCAATGCAGCAATGGTTTTCGAATTTCTTCTCAAAATCATCGATTGCATGCAATCATATTTCGGAAAAATCTCTGAAGAGAACGTCAAAAATAACTTTGTGTTGATTTATGAACTTCTCGATGGTTAGTTATGATCATTCACATTTAAAGCAAGATTTCCTTAATTCCTCAATTCCTTAATAAAGTCTAAATTGGTAGATTTTTGTATTCTTATTTAAAGAGCAAGTTCAGATTTTGACTTTTAACTATTTTTGTTAATTCTCATTAGAAATCTTGGATTTTGGATACCCACAAAATACTGACACTGGGGTGTTGAAGACATTCATTACTCAACAAGGAGTGAAATCTCAAACTAAAGAAGAACAGGCACAAATTACTTCTCAAGTTACAGGACAAATCGGCTGGCGCCGCGAGGGTATTAAATATAGAAGAAATGAATTATTTCTTGATGTTTTGGAATTCTGCAATCTCCTCATGTCCCCTCAAGGTTTGTTCTCTTTAAATAATAAATTATGTTTATAAAACTTTAATAAAAATTAATTTTACCTTCTACTTGAGAGTTCACAATGTTCACAGGATTTGAGACGTATAAACTATTTTACTATCTTTATATTATTAAAATTTTTAATGACTTAAATCATAGTTAAAACAATCACTTATTGATTTTAATTAATAGGACAAGTACTCTCTGCTCACGTCGCCGGGAAAGTCGTTATGAAGTCTTATTTATCAGGAATGCCTGAGTGTAAATTCGGGATTAATGACAAGATCGTGATGGACACTAAAGGAAAAGGTCTAAATGAGCCACAAGAAGCTGTAAGAGCTGGAAAACCAGTCGTGGTTATCGATGATTGTCAATTTCATCAATGTGTCAAATTGTCAAAATTTGAAACTGAGCATTCCATTTCATTCATTCCCCCGGACGGAGAGTTTGAGCTGATGAAGTAAGTTTTTCTTATATTGTTTTTCCGAATAATCTTCTTATACCTAGGCTTCACATTGTCCTTTTATTCAATTTGAGAAAGTGTTCCAATACATTTGGGATTCTTGTTTATGGTTTTCTATTTTGAAGAATTTAAGGCAATTTGAGTTCACAGTTTGGTAATATGAAGAATTTAATATTTAGATACCGAACGACGAAGGATATCTCGTTGCCTTTCCGAGTGATACCACTGGTGCGAGAAGTGGGTCGGACGAGGATGGAGGTGAAAGTCGTGCTGAAATCGAATTTCAAGCCATCACTCTTGGGACAGAAAATAGAATGCAAGATTCCAACGCCATTGAATACATCTGGGGTTCAACTCATCTGCATGAAAGGAAAGGCAAAATACAAAGCGTCGGAAAATGCTATCGTTTGGAAGTAAGTTTCCCTCTCCACTTTATACATTCTGTCGTATTCTAATATGGAAAAGTTCTCTTATTTTGAGACTTATGACCAAGACTAAATGTAAGATATATATAAGGAATAAGGTTATAAGGTTTTCTATAAGTAAAATGTGTTAATTGAATTTCTCAACACTTTCTTTTTCAAAATTTGACACATGTATTGCGTTCGAGTATCAAAAATTGAGAAATTATCCATTTCACATCACACCGGCTGGAACATTTGAATAATATTCCATTCCAAATCTAGTGTTTTATTAATGAGCCTTGAACTATAAAATATATGAAATATTGTATAGGATAAATATGGATAATATGCTCATAGCACCTAAAATTCATATGGTGGTTATGAATCGGACTAATTTATTTCCTACAAGGCCTTTTCTTTATACATCTGCCCGATCTCTTGGAATCCTATATATATATATAGAAAATACTCTTGTATAGAACTGTGTAAAAGCTAAGTATTTTAAGGTACACGTTAAAGAGAAGCCAAAGGCGAAGTCGAATTTTACGATCAATTATTTCAAATGTATGATGTAGTCGTAATAGCTTTTGAACACTTTACGTGTGTTATTCTCTATCGATATCTTGGTCATAAATCTGAAAGACGATTTCTGCCCCTCTGGTTATCTTAAAGGTTCAAATGTTCAGTCTTCATAAATTCCTTCCTTTCTCTTCATTCGATACGATGTGAGAAATTTATTTTTCCCTTTTCCTTCCTCTTCATTTTTTAAAATGGGCAAGATGGGATCCACAGAGTGACTCAAATAGCTGGTATTGGATGGCATTTGTAGACCACTCATTGATTTGTTGCAGGATCAAAAGAATGGCTGGAATGAAGGAGACTCAGCTCTCAGCTGAAATCGAATTACTTGAGACGGACACGAAGAAGAAATGGACTCGGCCCCCGATTTCGATGAATTTTGAAGTACGTATGGAGTTTATCTCGCATGCACACTTATTTGTCTTCACAAATTAAATTTTATAGCTTTCAACTTGACATCTTAGATTGAGACCCTCACGCTTGTGAATAAACCTTCAATACACACATTCACACTATCAAAACTCTTCATAAAATATACAAATACAAATAAAATATTTTACGCTTTACATTGACCATCTTATCGGCTCGTATGTAGACGATTTGATCAATAAGGAAAATATGGTAATAAAATTGATTATAAATGATATTTTCAGGTTCCTTTTGCGCCATCAGGCTTCAAAGTGAGATATCTGAAGGTCTTTGAGCCGAAATTGAACTACTCGGATCATGAAGTCATCAAATGGGTTCGCTACATTGGAAGAAGTGGACTCTATGAAACACGATGTTAAAGCCATTATTACTTTAAGAACACACACAATCTATCATATTCCTATATTATTATAGTTAATTAATATTTATCTGATGTTTCATTATTTGAAATCCCTAATAAGCTACTATTGTATACAATATTTATGTTATTTATTTAGAAATTTGTAATCCGATCGGATTTAAAATATCAAACTCAATTCAGCTATTTTAATTATTTATTATATGGATAAATTCTGACTATAATAAGTAGTTAGATACACAATGTCATTCGTGCTATAAATACATATACATTCTGTGAAAAATAAATATGCTATAACAGAGGCAAACTCTTATTTATAGATAATAATTGTAGAAATCAATGAAATGATTAATAATGAAAAGTACACATTAGATTCACAATAAAGCAAATCTTAGAATTTTAGAACCTTTGAAATTATATTGAAATAAGCTATATGGTCAAATAAAATATAAATCAAAGCAAAATCGTTTCTTTTTAACGTTACATAATTTCTTCAAATACTTTTTCGACAATCGGTTTACTTTCATCTTCGTTTGAATGATTTTATACTAAACAATATTCATCCTTTCATCAATATCATATTCATTCTTGTAAAATACAAACCGAGTAAAAACTATTAGAACTTCACTTTTTGAGTCGTTTTACCCCAACTTTGCATTTCATGTTTTACTTCATCTTATTCTCCCTTATAAATTCTTTATCGTACTTATGTGTAAGCATAAGTATCATTGATTTAAGGTTGGATTTAAGATGCTTTTAATACAATACAATATAAAATAAATATATAAATACGCAGCATTGTTATCTTTTTTGCAATGACTTGAATCATTAATGAAATAATGAATAACAAGAAGTCTCATATCCCCATTGCATATAATATTTCTTAAACCCTTAGTATATATGTTGCATGGTTAAATGTATCATAATTATGTATTAAATAAAGAAAATATAAAGGAGATAAAGTAGAAAGCAATATAATAGCTTTCTCTACAAGTAAAAACACGTATGCCCCCATTGTCACATGAAATTTCTTCGGGAGGAAAGGGGAAAGTTTGAAAAGTTCCGTCACTCGTGACTTTCTACCTCCCGATAAATACACAACTTCAAGGTTTGAAAACAAATATTCCCTAGATCAGCTTGTCGGATTGATTAGATAAATACTACTATTCAATTTATTTATCTAATCTTATATCGTTTTAGTTAAAATGTGATAAAAAATAATTTGGACTGCTCAGTTTTAAGCACAGAATTAAAAAGAATAACGATTTTTGAGTCCTTTTCATAAATAAAATTTGATGTTAGCTCTCAAATCAAAATCGCGAGAATCGGAGCAAGTCGAATATCTTAATTTTTATTTAGGAAGTAAAGAATAGAATTATTGATTTCATTGTACGATTTTCATTTTGAAGAAACCCATGTGCTCAATTGTATTAATATTTTAAGGAAATTTAATTGATTTTCCAAGTTTGTACCTAACCTAAATAAACTCGTGCTATTTACACATTCAATTTGAGACAGCAATTTGTCATTAGTACTATTAGCAGTGTTACATTACTTCACGCCTTAACGTTTGCAAGTTAAATTCCAAAGGTGGTTCGTTGTTAGATAGAACTTAACGTAACAAATTAAGAAAGTACAAAATGCAATTAAACTCGTGCTTCTTTCATCGTTTATAATATTAATTAAACAAAAGTGCTTCTTATTTCATTCTGAAATATTCATAATCAAGACCTTTACATTGAACTCTTCATTAAAAGAATAATTAGGGTCGAAGATTTTTTATTTTATTTTCTGGTAAGTAAACTATTTGCTAAATAATTATTACCTAAATAAATTAAAGCATAATATTTGATTTGACTTTAAAATCAAAAGAATTGCAATTTGATAATTATGGATTCCAATTACAAGAATGAAGATGTTATCATACTACAACATAAAATCCTTTGCATATAAATATAATACTCGTGCATACCTAACAATAAGTAAACTCTTATTAAAAAGTAGTTTTTATTCCTTTGGTTTAGAATTCAATTATTTTTTACTAAATAAATTAAATAATATCTAATCATAATATTGTAATTAATTTTATTATTATAAAGACGATGAAGTGGTCGTGGAACGGTGAAATTCAAGCATTTATCATTAGTTTTTTCGTTTATTCTTGTTTTAACACATGGTTTACCTTTTCAATTCAATATTCTTATCTTCCCAAGATTCCCAACATTTCTAAGATTACATTATTTATTATAACATTATCAAGATATACTTTCAAGATGTACCATGCATGCACTACTCAAAAACACATTATTCCCAATTACCAACTTTATAGACCATAATGTATCAATAATAAAAATTAATTCCAATTCAAACATAAGTATAACAAGTTAAATACGAATTTGAATTCAATTTATTTAATAAGAACATTATTCATTTAGCTGCCTTATTTAAGATTCTTTTCAAAAAAGGATTTTTATTTTAATTAAATTTTTCAGTATTTATAAATAATCTAATAAAAACATTTAAAATTTAATTTTACTTACACACTATACTTTTAATATAAAAATGTTAACATTGTATAAATTGTAAGAATTTAGAGATAAAAAGTAAAAGTTTATAAATAGTAAGATGTAGAATGCATGAGTATCTTTAATCGAGGTTTCGACACGCTGTATAGGAGCCTATAGGAGCAATCTACGTAGTTAGAGTTTGAATCATGAATTTATAATGAAATCTGTGAAAGTGAAAAAGAGGTTTACAAAATAAATCTTTTAGATTGGGAAGCTTCAGAATCTGCTCAGAATTATACACGAGAGGAAGGACCAGTGCTTGTTTTACAAATTGTTTAATTTAGGTAATCAAGCCAAAAGTTTGTATCTTACGAGTTAGTTCAAGGAATGGTTCCGCGGATGATCGTAGATGTATATGGAGTCTCGAAAGGAGAAGGAACGCGAGTGCATGGCCTAGTTTAACTTTCATTTATTTCAACATCGTTTATTTATAATGCATATTAGGAGTTTACGTCGGACATGGTCTCCATCCCATGCATGTTGTCCTTTGCCAAGACAAGTTTCTCGCTTAATAGGAATATAAAGGAGACGGTCTCGAAAATATTAAAATTGTAAATGCGTTATATAAAGAAGTAAAAAAAAACTTAGTCCTCATGAATTCCAGCGAAGAGGAGGCTAAAGTGTTTTCCCCAATTTTTTGCTTCCTCCTCCAATAGCTCTGCTCCTACATTAACGGCGGCGAAAGATGTGAAGGCGAAGGAGAGGGACGTACACGTTACGTGCATTTATTTTCCCTATGTACCCACTTGGCTATTAAGTTACGAAAAGTAAAGGAATAAGTGAAGTAAGTGAAGTAAAGAGAAAAAGCAACGACTTTCCTGTCCATCCTTTCTCTTTTCTCTCGTTCAAAGTGAGTTCTTAAGTGTTGTAGGAGGCTTCTCCAAATGTACACGGCGTCCCATCTACGCCCATTCTTTCTCTTCTCCTCCTCCTTCGCGAACGGAAAGTGGGATCGAAAGTCAAGGATCCTGCTCGAATTATAGTTGGACTTTCGCTGACTCTTATTTTAAGACTTTTCCTCGTCTCGGTCGATAAGGAATTTTTCAAAAGAAATTCTCCGTCATCCGAGCCCCATTCTTCTTTTCACCAAGAGAATTGTTTTTACTTGCCCTCTTCACCAATCCTCCTAGATTATAAAACTGTAGACTCAACTCTCCCATTGAGTTTCTCGGAGAGAAACACGAGAGATCTCCTATATTTATAATTAGAAATAAGTATAAGTAGTAGCTCAACATAATATCTTTAAATTATAATTGGTTTTTGAGGTCACCTCTGCGCCGTTTAAATCCTTCCCATCTTCACTTCTAATTATATGGAAAGTCAGAGGGATTGAAACTTTCAGAGAAAATTGATATAACGAATTCATATATTATTTGGCTATGTGTATACACTGTATATAGAACCTTCTCAGTTCTCCTTGAATCGGATTTTGGCTAATTGAGGAATCATTGAGAGTTAGAGTTCCATTCTCAATTAAGTCTCATTACCATTAATGGAGTGTATTAGACCTCCGATTTCCCAAATCGTGACAAATGGAATGACTAATTTAACCAGGGAATTATCAGTGGCAATGCGATGTCTCGTGTCAATATTTACGGTGGAGCTCGGGTGAATGCGAGATGGGGAGAAGAAGCCCCACGGAAGGACTCCAAATGTGGAACGGGGCTCATTAATTAATTAAATCTTTGCTGTGAGATGAGTTGAGAGTTGGGATAGTTAGCAGGTTCTATGAGTTCCAACTTTGCTTTTATCAATTTAATCACTCGAATATGAGGATTGAGGACAGTCTAATGTTACCGAGGTTGGGAGAGGAAATCTGAAGAGGGGAAATGTTTCTGGATTCCACTCAAGGGCTTCATTAGGCACTTAGACTCCTTCCTAGGACACGGGCGAAATAAATAATAGACTTCCTCGTCTCTGGCATGGGGGGAGAGCGGAGCGACGTAAAAAGATTCTTTAAATCTCAATAAGGGAGTTAAAGATTTGAATGGCCAAGTGGAGATGGCTCCTTGAAGACGTCCGAGGGCGGGGAGATGAGTCGGTCCCCAAATGGGGTCAGATATGAATGTGCCAAATGCTCCATAAAGGAGAAAATTTATTATTTTCCCGATTTTTATTTCCTCGGGTAGGGTTTATATGAGAGAGAGCGAGTTGTCTTGTCCAGGTCACTCCACTCCATTCTCCCGAGCAGGAACCAGGAAAAGATGAAATGGAAATGTAGTCAAGTGAGCCCAGTCTCGAGGAAATTCATTTCCATGAAGTGTTGGCTTTTAGCCTGCCTTCCATTTCCAAGTGGGGATGAAGGCTAAATCTTTTCCTCCTCCTTATCAGCCCTATCTGTCTCAGTTGATGGCTCGGTTGTCGATGTCAGTTGGCTCGCACTATATAAAAACTATTGGTATTCTGGGAGTTATTTAGGAGTGAATCTCAGCGGATTTTTCACTCCAATTTTCGCTGACCGATGATTTGTGCTCTGATGGTTCTTATACTTTCCTCCACCTCTTATACTCCTTCCGCCTCATCTTTTCATCACTCCCTTCCGCTTTTTCTCTCTTCCTTCGGCTCTCGGTTCGTCTTTCCCGGGAAGCAGACTGGCGGGTGAGTATTCAGGAGGTCCCAAGACATTAGCTTGTATAAGACTCGGAATAAGTAGAGGCAGACCCTTAGGGGCCCCCTCAAACGTGAACCTAATACCGGATTTATTGGCTTGAGAATTCTCTATTAGGGGCAGTGAGAGGAATAAGGAGAAAACTCGAAGATCCAAGATTCTTCAAATGTATTCAACACCGCCCACAAATATTTTCCCCCGCTCACTCATACATTCTCCTATGGTAGACCAAATAAACATTTATCACTTTTCCATCAATTCAACTTATAGAACATTATGGAAAATGAAAATAGATTTAATATCTTTTATAAAAGAAATCCATTTATTTTTATAATTTAATCTTCTGGTTGGATTACGAACGCGCTGGTATGTTTATGTATGAATCCTCGTGGCGTAGAAGAAAATATTGACTTTGTTTTAGTTTACATCAAGCACATTGATATAAAAAACTACATGAATTAGAAATCTTACAATTATATTTACTTGTTAATTTTAATTAAATGCTTTTTTTTATAAACGATTATATATTATCTGTATTTAAAAGCTATTTATTAAAAAGTAATAAGTAAGTAGATGTTTATTAAATACGTTATAATTCTCATACAAGGTTCTCATTGCTAAAGGATGAAGGTTTGTAGAGCATGCTTTATAAAAATAAATGCAAACTTTCACAACGACTTTTAGAATTTGCATTCCGCAAATACCCTATATTGTATTGTTACGTGGAAATTCTTTGTAAAATTTCTTCCTGGCTCGAAAAGGTGAGGAGTACAGCAGAGTGATAAATTGGTTCAATTTTCGTATTGAAGAGAAAAGGAGTATTGTAAAAAATTCTTATAGTTTGTAAGCATGAAAGTGTTCTTGGTGGGAATAAAAGGGGTTTCGAGGTTTGGAGAAAGGGAGGAAAAGTGGAGAACGAGCTGTTGAAAGCTTAAGTGGGTAGCGGATACAATCAAATCAAAGACCTAAGTTTGAATAGGACACTATTGACTTTTGAGGAGGATGGGGAAAAGGAAAGAGTTTAACACGGGTCTTGAGAAAAGAGAGTCGAAGCATTTACAGTCGTTGACATGGAAAGGGAATCCTCTTCAGGTTACTTTTCCCCATTGGCCATTCTCTATCCAAGTCTATCTTAACTTTTCTCCAAAATTTTAAACAGGGACATTCTTAGTATTACCGGTATAAAGGTCTTATAGTCATTTTACCCTTTCGGATTTTAAATGAAGCTTATCCTATGCTCTACTTTGGACTCGCTTTATCTTCTTTCAGCTTATGGCGCCTTGATACAGTGTCTTGACACAATTCTGGGTTTACTTCTCCTAACCTTCCAATTTAATAAACGTTCTCCAACTCGGGATGTTTAATAATATTTAAATGAGGGAATTTGAATTCGCTCTCGGTCTCCTCATACATTTCTCCATTTAACACCTGTGTTCTTATATGAACGTCTTAATGTTACACTTAAGTCATACGAATTTTATTATTTTCACTGAAATTTCCATGTTCAAATGATTTTTTCATTCTTGAATCTCTTATTGTTAGTAAAAAAGGAACTATGGATTCTTCTGTGATACAAATAGAAAGTTTAGTTAACAAATTCTATCTGTATAAAGTATGATTATAAGTAATTTCAATAGATATTCACAGGTTGAGGAAATACAGAATAAAGAATTTCCATTAGAGAAAAGTAATATTTTGGAATATTAGTAGATTCATTATATAAGTTCTAATGTTCAAAGTCTATTTTTAAATTCAATCTTTAATGACCGCCAATGTGATATGAAGATAATGGCATTATCTTTATACTTTAGAAATGACTATCCTTTTCAATTAAACTGATAATTGATATTGAATTTGAAGGGTCTTTTGGATAGGGAACTTTGAAGTTTATCGGCTCTATGAAAATGTTTGAAGGTTGGCAGGAATGTCAAGTCGACCTCTAAAAGAATTGGCCTTTTTATAATGGGAAGGGCTTATTAGATTTTTCCTTAATCGAGAGCTATAAAGACTCATAATAATGTAAACTCGAGGTTTGAGGGAAAGGAGATAAGATCAGTATTCAGAGTGAATAGAGTAGTGAAATCTCTACATGGTTCAGACGGGTCTCCTAATGCTAAGAGTTCAACTTCCCTCTCGGCATACTTAGAGAAAGAGCGTTTTTACCCAAGAAATTGTCACGCCTGGAATTTCAAATGGATTTGCACTTTGGGGATCCATTACACCGCCTTTGGCTATATAAATGTATATCTGACTGTGTCTTGGTTATTTACTCCTGTGAACGGAGAACCTTACTGTTGGTCTGTGTATTCCTGTACTCGGCTTGGTTGTGTTTTGTGTATGGATGTGTGGGTGTCTCGACGGATTTAAGTTTGAAACCTCGTTCATCTGCTTTCAAGAAGGCCCTTGTATCAAGTCGTAACCATGTATTTATGCAGATAAAATGGAGGCGTCTCCGTGTTGGGGTCCAACAGGAGTCAGAGGTTATAATGTGTGAGGGATGCTGGAGGAAAGCCGGGCGAATCCCAAAGTAAAATATCGGTTAGGTCTTCATGAATGTAAATTTATTGCGTGCCTCTGTCTAAAGGTTGTCATTGTAAATCATTATTCCTCCCTTTGTTGTACATTTATTCACTTTAGGTGTGATTTGAATAAGAATGGTGGAATGAATGAGTTAAGAGCTGGGTGTCGGCTGTAGGCGGGTCGCGAGAGACTTTTCCCTTGGAGGGATGAGAAAAGATTACCTTTCACCAAAGGTCTCTTCCCGCACGATTCCGCTCATGGTTCCATGAACCGACAACACATGTTATATATGTATATATATATATATATATATATGTGTGTGTGTGTGTGTGTGTGTGTGTGTGTGTGTATGTGTGTGAGCGTATCAGTCTGTAGCTCTGTAGCTTTTGGGAAGGATCTCGTGTGTGTATTTATACATACACGAGATTTTGTCTAAATATTTTTCATGATATTTAAGCTCGAAATATGAGGGTGAATTCTAAGCTGTTCCTTATGTTAAATCTTTACAAGATTTCGTTCAAGAATTATCCATTTATTTCTCGTGTCCTACAAGAGGGAACTGAACTTGTGAAAGCAGATAAATTAGATTTGTTAGCGACCATATTACATTCATGGCTGGCTCATACACTGTATGGTATTTTATTTCTGAACTTTCCTCTTTTGTTCTCCTCAGAGGGGATTTTTAGTGAAAAATTACGTTTTGAGAAGGGAAACTCTACGTTTTGGAGACGATAAGTTCTCTCTTTTCCTTTCTTTGACCAAGTGATGTTTCTCTTAAAAGAATTCCCCAAATTAATGGCGTTCCCATTATTTCTCATTAGAACATGAGGAAATTACGAGATGTAATTCAATTAATATCCTAAGCTCATTTCCATACTTCTGCGTAATTTAACCTAAACTTTACTGAATGATGAGTTCGTTTGCATGAAATTAGAGGGCATAATTTTGTTTTATGCTAATCAAAGGGAAAGTTTGGAAAATCGCGTCCCTTTAATTCAATGACTATTGATTATTTCATTTATAAATCTAAATGAAATAAAAGGTTTACTCTGCTTCCCTGTGAAGGGCTCATCTACTTATAACAGATTCGCCTTGGAGTTTTCCAATTCCTTGGGTCCCAATCGGCCCCCGGTCCCATCAGCACCCGAACTTTCTGTTTGCTTTCACTCTAAAGTTTCTCTATTGATCAAATTCAATTGTAAATGAGATCTAAGACACGGGTTGTTTTTTCTTATGTCTCCCATGTGAATGAGCGGGACGGTGAATGAGCCGCACATAAATCATTCCGGTAGAATGGAAGACAAAGGGTTTGAATTCAAGGAGGACGGAAAACCGCTGTTGTTGTGAAGAAATTGTGAGCGGGATAATAGTAGAACATTTCTCTTAATGCCGCGAGTTAAAAGGAAAACAATTTCCTCCGCAATGAAAGTTTGCTTGGGGGGACGAGCGTAAGAGGATCGGATGAGAAAAAATCTTTGTTTGTGATTAGACGGAGAAAGTTGAAAGGGAAAGTGGTAAGTTGGAAACCTCTTGGTAATCACCGAATTGACTTCACACTTCTGTGGCTTATTTTTTGCACGAGAGAGAAAGTTGTTGTGTTGACATCCATGTCACGTTGAGATGCTCCGTCCGTGATGCGATGTGTATTTGTCCTTTGCTCACTCTCTCAACCGCTTTTTCTCTCTCCGAGGAAAAGATAAAGTACGGCCGTTCCAGCACATGTTCAACTCAAGCCTCTCTACACACAGCACAGAGCCATAACCCTAAAGTTAGACCATAGCAAAACATTTATTTTCCTTTCCAGAGAATTGGAATTTAGAGGGAAAAAATGTAGGATTTCTCGGGGCCACTTCGCCCAGAATGTTTCTCTTCTGATGGGAGTGGTGGAGCCCCTCGTTGGTATTGCATTCACCATTGTCACATTAAATTATTGAACATAGAGAGCCTTTACTGCCGCCTGCTCGCTGTCCAACGTCGTGATATAACCCCGAGAACTACAAAGTGCCCGGTTGTCAGAAACTACCTAGTGGGTTATTTATCGGCGGTCAGTCGGAATAAGGAAGGAGATACCCAGGGATCACCCGACTTTAAAAATACATTTCCCATTCTGTCTTGATTCCGCCGTCGAGTGAGCCCCTCCGAGTCCTCCAATTCCGCTAAGCCGCCACCCGCCTCTGCTAAACTCCCAAGTCTCTCAAAAAGGGAATATTAACTTAATTGACTCTCTACCTACTACCTTTACGACTTACTCGGATCCTTCCAGCTCCCATGCCGGGCCACATCCCCAAATGAATTACTCTTAAAAAGAAAAACATAAAATGTTTTATGATTCGGCTTAAACCTTTTCCCGTCGGCAGAGCCAATTAATACTAAATTTTTCATGAGCTCAAATGTGTTACATTGTGGGATCCGGAGTGTGAAAGTTCCCTTCATCGGCTCAAGCTCAGGAGCCATTTTTCACAAATACAAGGAAGAATTTGAAAGGATTATTAACCAAAAGACTACATAATTGATTTGCGTGATTAACAATATTTCCTTGTGCAACTTACTTGACTCATGTCTCCACGCAATACATTTCTGAACGATTGCATTCATAAACCCTATTTCACCATGTACTCTTTGCATATTTCATTATGATGGTCAATTCCACACTGTTCTACATACAGAACGACGGAATTTGATACTAGACATTAATTGGATATTCAAATGGAAGTTTTATGAAGTGAGAATCACCACTAAAGGAGACACTTATTTATTTATTTCTTCATTTTAACATTTTATATGGCATTTTCAAGTCATATGTTTTCATACTGGTTAAATTCCACGACGTGAACATAATTTCAAGCTGAATTAATTTCCCTGGTCATTAATTACTTAAAAAATAATTGAACAAGTACTGATTTACTCAATTTTAATTAATTGGCCTTTACACTTGAAAGCATTTTTTGAACAAATTGCTATAATAATTTATTACCCATAAAATTAACTAAAAAAATTAAGCCAACTATATAATTGTAAAAACAATCATACTAAATTATTTTCATATTCATTAGTTAGATTTAAAACAATTATTTTAATTACTATTAGTTTAATTTGTATTAAATAGAAATTAGGAAACATTTCTAGGTCTCTTCTATTTTATCTTGTTTGTTTGATTTGTTTGTTTTTTGATAAACTAATTTGTCTTGCCTTATTGTGACTTATGTTTAAATTATGAGTGATTAATGATGAGGTACTACGCCATATTCAAGTTTTATCAGATAAAAAAGAATATGTATTGAATTTTCAATTAAATAATTTAATTCTCCCAATTACAGTAACTACAAAGATTCATGCACGGGTTGATGGAAAGGAAAAAGACCTACTTATATAAAATACGGGCACATTTGTTCTTAAAGTTGACTTTGACATTAAAAACAAGCAGATGTAAAAGTCGAAGAAGGACATGAAAACCTCGGCCGTTTATCTCAATTGGCCAACGATACGGAGTTGAGAATAAATGAGAATCTTAAGAATGGAAATCTTAATTGTTCCTTCATGGAGTACAGACTACCTTCATAAAGATAAAAAAAGAGTAAATTTTGATGTGGAGAAGCGCGAGAGACGTGATGATTATTTGAAGTCTGAAGATTACATTAAGGTCTCTTTTATGCAATGTTTTCCTGGGTCTCCTAGTCAGGTCGTTTTGATAATTTCATTTATGTCTGTTTATTTTTCCTATATGGAGTCCAATATTACGAATTTACGAGGCGATTAAGATCTAATGGGCGGATTGGTCTCCTTCGTCGACGTCGTTTGTTTTCTGGTTTTTGGTCGTTCTGGGTCTCCGTCCCATCCCATCGTCTCACTGGTTTTTGGATGACTTGGGTGTTGGGGAAAGTTGGGACTCTCCCGACCCTTCCTCCTCTCCCCCACTCCTTTCGTGCTATTTCCTAATTGCGTGTGCGAAACTATTTCATGTGTATTTAGTTAATCTGGGAAGGGAGACCCTGGTCAGAATGCAAAAAGTGAGATTCCATCAGCTTGAATATAATACCTTGATAATACACTCCTGTTCAATCATTAACATTCAACATTAGCAGAGAGCACGAAGGTCCAAGCTCTAATGCAAGTGAGCCAAAAAATGCGAGGTTTCAAGATTCTCCTCACTTTTCTTCTTCCTCTTCCATTAAAGCCTTGTAAAATAATACCTTTACTCAATTTACATTTCCAAGCTTATTGTTCTTTAAAACGACATTTCACATTTCATTAATATCTCCGCCCCATATAGGTAAGTAGAAAGCTTATTCAATATGCACAATACGATCAAGCCTATAATTTCCACACTAGATAGAATACAAGAACCCATCTCGAGATTGTAAGTTTAAAATGAGAATATAAATTCTTTTCCAGACTTTCTCATATGTTTGAAATTGGGAATGTGATGATAGGAATATAATAAGTGTTCGGGTCTCCAGAGCGGGGTTTGAGAGTTGAGTCATTTCCCTCGTCCCGCGGCAAGATCAGAGAGAATGGGCAAAGTTCAAATGGGGATAAAGAGCACTCTTTGCATGAGCCTCACATGCTCGCTAATTTGTTCAAGACAAATGAAATGGGGTTCTCTCTCTTATGCAAGGAAAGTTATGTAATGGTTAAGGGTCGAGAGGCGGAGGAGGAGTAAGGAATAGCGAATTGGATTAGAACAAATGAAGGGGAAGGTCGGGCCTGAAGAAAGTTTAGCTTTCTCATCGTCTTTCGCCTTTTATTCAACCTTCTGGTTCATCGTCTATTTCTTCGTTATCTCTCTCTCTCTCTCTCTCTCTCGGTCGTGGTAGTGGAATGGGGAAGGCAAAGAATTGATGATAAGTGTAGTGTGTATCCAAGAGGCTAGCCTCGAGAGAAAGGAAAGACGAGAGAGGGAGAAACCAATGTCTTGAAAAACGGAAAAGATCGATTATGATTTTTTTCCAGAGAGACTGGCTGAGTGCCATTCCTATAAAGAGTCTCTATACTCTCCTATATGCTTCGTCTCTCTTGAATGTGCTCCTATTTTCCTCCTCTTCCTCTCTGACTCTCCTCTCAAATGGAATGCAATGCATTGGGTACGATTAGTGAAATGATATTGAGATCGAAGGGGATAAGAAGGGGAAAAGAAAAGCCTTCCAAAACGACACCCTTTGTATTGCCCTTTCGAGTCGTCAGAAGAGATCCAGGTCTTGTTGGGTGGCTTCATTTATTCAATGAAAAGGACTCATAATAAGGAGAGCGATAAAATAAATAACTTGGACAAATGTGTAAATATATTTCGAAGAGAGATGGTCCCCTTGTAAAGGGCTGAGACTCTCAGCTTGAGAGAGGTAGAAAAGACTCCACGGAACCCGCGACTCCACATTATACGTTTGGGCATTATTTTATTCCTCCGTTCTGCCAAATGATTCGAAAAAATAGTCTTTTATTCCTCATTCCTCTTCCTCCATAAATTCTTATTCTAATTTTTAGAGAGACAGAGGAGGGAAAGTAGGTAGTTTACTCATTCATGTTCAATCTTATCTCCGAGTACTTGTAAGATGGAAATTATTGGCTTATTATTCAAAATCCTCTCTTATGCCTTTATTTACAATTACGATTTGCCCATTTCCCCTTTTGTGCTCTTAATATAAAGAAGGTTAGGGAGAACAGTTTCTCCTCTTCAAAACAGTGGAATCATGCCAAACTCGATAAATGTTATTATACCCCTCCTTTCTTTTTTGACTTTACGAGGGGGACATGCATACATATTTCCTCGACTCCTTGCCCCTCCTTAGCCCTCTTCTTAACAAGTTGACTACAATTGAATTGCAAGGTGCTTTTATTGATGAAACAAACTATTATTTTACAAATAACTTAAGGGATATATTAAACAAGCCACACATAATTATTTAAAGCCCCACACATGTGATTTAATTCCCAAATTATTAAATGTACCACACAACTTCTTCTTTTTAAACATGTTAATGTGATTAACTTTTCTCAATGAAATCTCTAGCTTATCCATTATGAATTTTAATTAAATTAAACCTAGTTAAACTAAATTATCCATTTACTGGCGATTTAAAATGTAAATGTGTACATGTAAATAATTTGTCAAAAAGTTGAAGTTAGATAAGATTTGATTAGTTTATTATGAAATAATTTTAATTGTTGTAATCGAGATTGAATCACTATTAATAATAGTATTGTAATTGATATTTACACTTTAGTTGAACTATCGTATTTAGTTAAAATATTTTTACTCCATTTACTAAATTAAAAATCTCTAGAAACGAGAAAAATATTAATTGTTTTGACATAGACCCCTTTTGTTCTTAAAGATTCAATATCTTTTATGTTTTCAATGTGCCATGCCCCATTTTTTAAACGATCATCAGGAACCTGCTACTTGAAGTGCTTGAAGCGTTGGCCATATCGTTCTTTCTTCTGGTATAGCCAATTAGCCAGTACCCAGTCATCTGACACTTTCTATACAACTTCGCAGGCAGTGTATCACGCTCTACTACTCTCTTCATCAAAACCGTCGTGTAACTAAAACAGCGCTTCATCAATTGAATAACCACTACAAGTGAAACTTTTGGAATGCTATGATTTATTTGAAGTAAGGATGCGGAAGGCATACATACTTCAACGAATAGTCAATAGATTGTTAAATTGGCAATTTATTAATAATAAAAGCTTATTTTAATGCGATTATAGTATATTTTTATATAATTTATTGTGTGTGACCTTTTCAATTTATTTGTGTGACATAAAAATAATTTTGTGTGGGAGATTTAATAGTTTTGGAAATGGGACTTTAAATAAATTTGTGTGACCAGTTTAATACATGCCATGACCTAATCCACATAAATCATTCATTTTTTATATCCTTTTGTCTTCTTTCGTAGGAACAGTTTTGAATTAATGATAATTTGTACTAATTGCTTACGTGTATTTAGGGCAATCAATAAAAGAAATTCAATTTCTTCTAATTATTTGACATAGAATTTTACTTATGATGGAAATTAATATTTGTTCTCTTTCCAACTTCTCTCTTATGCATCTTCTGTTAGAGTGCAATTTATTATACACGAAGAAGAGTTCTAAAAGCTTGAGCAAAAATGTAAACTGTCTTTTCTTAATGTTAGTATACCTTTACAATCCATGAAAATCTTTGAAAGTGACCAGCATACAAATGCTCGTTCAATTGGTTAAATTGGTTTTCTTTAAGACAGAATGTGATTTATAGCTCTTCTTCTTCTTTCAGTGTGCATATACCTAGTCAAGTTTCAGTATATTTATAGTTTATAAAAAGGAAATTTCATACAAAGTATATAAATATATCAATAGTAGCCTTAACAAACTTAATAACTACACATGTTTGTACTCTTTGAACAAGATAAATTCATGAATTTAGTGCATACTTTATCCTTTATAACATAAAGAGTTTTAATATATTACATTACTAATATACTAAAATCCATAATTATAAAATTCCAGCGTTTGTCATTCTTTCCGTCAACTCTCTTTTACTGTGGCACTGCTAATTATACGCACTATGCACTTTTAGGACTGGGCGAAAAAGTAATTTATTATATGATTGAATTGTTTAATCCTCGTCGTTAATTAATTAATCACGAATAACCGTCTTTTTAACCATTTGTTGTGCTTAATGGATACGAGATTATTATTCATATTCACTCGATTATTTATTAAAAATTAAATTATTCTTTGAAAAATGGAAAAAATGTTAAATTCACAATCAAAACTATGCCTTTTAGTGTTTTTAATTATTTTTTTAAAATTTCATTCGGCTTTCTCAATTTCGGCTATTCACTCACTCATTCTTATTAAATTAACTTTTTAACTGACCGCAAGTTCATTTTAAATATTGTCAATGTAAATATTTAAGCCTTGTAAAATTATATTTAAAAGGTGTGATAAATGGTACGGTAAATAGTTAATGTATACAAAATAATATAATGATAATTTGACAATGTGCAATCTCCTTTAATTGTACTTGTGTTTTGTGTTATCTACAATGCAATGTGAACCACAAATGAAAGCATAAAAATGTTGTTGGCTACTTTGGTTTTTAATCTATTAGATTTGCTTGCTCGCAACAATGATACTTTTGTTGTATCTCTTCCAGATAAATATTATCTCTTGGGACTACAAGGCTAACGAGACTCAGCGCCATATGCCAGTCTTGGTGCGGAGTGTGTAAGGAGCTCAAGTTTCTCCCCATTGTTTGGGAATGAAAAGAACGTGAGTATGGACGAGAGAAGATGAGTCTTTTGAGCCAGAAAGAGGAAAGGCAAGGCGGATGTTCAGGGCGCGGAGGATCGAAGAGCAAAATCAAAGAGGAGAAAACAGAGGAGCGAGATGTGGAGAAGAAGGAGAATATCGGATCTCTCCGAAGAACCCGCATCATTTGCACAAAGCCCAACGCTCCCAAGTGCGCTAATAATAATGAGGGAAAAGAAAAGGATCAAATCATGAGTCGTGGGAAGGAAGAAAAGCAGAATTCCAGTTCCGATTCGACAAATAGAGTGACGACGTCTTTAAGAGGAAGCGCGGAGGAGAGTAATGGTAAGGATCCTATAACCCCATTCCTTCTCTATTATGATCCCTGCCAGATTCTTCGTCTCGAGCTCTTTTTCTCCCCCGACGAGTCCTTCTTCAGGAAATGGAATAAGGACCTTTTTCATTCTTGATTCTTGATGTAATCTGTATTATATCAAAATGGTCCCATTTATTCTCCCCATTCCCTCGCATCCTTAATGCTCCGCCCTACTTTTCACCCATTTTAATTAAATTTCTTTTTATACTCTTATCTTTTCACAAGATGATATTTACCTTGCATTCAATTTAACGGATATTGACGAAGGGCAGAGCATAAATCTCTCGGATTGTTAACCCTTCACATGCATACTTTGTCATTCATCTTAAAATTAATGCAAATATATAGGAAAAAGAGGAAAACACTTGACTTTGTATAGCGTTTATATACATTATAAACTATTTGTTTTAATAAATTACCTAACTGTATTATATATATTTAATAGATAAGAAAAGCTACTAGAAATTGTTCAAATAGAAAATGAATTCCTCGCTGACCCTGAGATTTTTAACAAGTTTAATATAAAAAATTCCAATTATACTTAAGCGCTCATAACGCATCGTAATTGAATAAACCTCAGCATGATGCTGATACAGCCATGTTGAGGATAGAAAGAAGGTAAGATATAAAAAAAAATATTTGGGTCTGACATTAATGCTCAATGACAAGTTGACAACTCACTTATAGAGCTGAAAGATTTTTTTATGACGGAGAGGAAAAAAAATTGGTCGATACAAGATGAGGTTGGAGCAGTATATTTATATTTATAGTCGGTATTGTGTCTGAGAAGTCAATCCTATTAGTAGTTACCTTCCACTTTGAGATTTGTGAGGCTTATGAAGAAACTTCCGCTAATGATTTCTCCCCATTCTTTCAATGAAATCATAAAGAAATGATGAGATTTTTATTTGCACTCTTTGATTTATGAATGTCTATTTCAGCAAACTCTCGAACTTCAATTGATAGAATTGTCTAAAGTTATTTTCTTATTATTTCCTAATAAGAACAAAAGTTTATTTCTGTTCCCCCTTTCTCACCTTTTTTATCTCTTTACTTAACAAGAGCTCTGGAGAATGAGGGAATAGTTTATACTTTACTGCTCCTAGTTTATGTAATAAGCCCTTAAGTGAGGATAAGGATCCCCATTTGTTTGAAAAGAAAAGATCATAATGTTAATCAAGGAGAGGGTTAATATAAGAGGAGGAGTGAAAAGCATCAATTGCGGTCGTGATGGCTAAAATCTAATGCATTAAGCACTTATTACTTATGTGTATTGCACATAGACTTTGAACTAGTACTTAAGGATTTATAGGAAGAGCCCTTCTCTAGAATGGAGCATAGATGAACTTTATAATCTTATGATCTTAAGGAAAGACGAATCATTCACACTATATATAAGAGCTATTGTTCGTAACAGAACTATTTTTTTTATATAAGTTCTTGTATTATTATAAAGAATACATTGGCATTATATGGATGCATTCCTTGTTCCTTCAACGCATCTGAGGCATTTGTCCAGCCGAAATAGAGAATATATGTATAAATACTTAAGTTATATCTATAGAATCTCAAAAGCAGTTGTCGTGGTCCTTTCCCTGAGAAAGCGAGACGACGGCCTTTCCAAGTAATTCTCCGATGTGAACTGCGAATGCGAAAACTAATTTATCTTGGTCCACTGGTCTTTACGATCTCACCCGAAGCTCTGGTGTGTCTGAGCTATATGGCATAATGTTGTAGTTGTTTCTCTCCTCACCATCTCCTCCTTTTGCTCAAGTGAAGCATAAGGGTGAGGGCAACGTGGAGAGAAGGCACATCAAAGACTTTCACATACTTATATTAACGTCGTGTTAGACCCGCGAACTACTTATCTCCTATGGAGCAAACGGGGTATTAGATGATGAGTGAGCGGATAGGGACTTGCTCAAGATTGAGTGGGGAATGGTTGTGGAAGGAAGTATAAAGCTACCTATTGAGCTGAGAAATAATCCGATAATATCTTAACGGACAGCAATTGAGACAATTTTCGGAACGAAGGGAGACGAAACTCAAATCTTTCACTCCTAAGCAAGCTGAGAGAAAGCGTCTGACTAACTCAGAGATTAAGTTGGAATGACAAATAAACGGGGATTTATTTTAAGGCTCTCCATACTTTACTTCTTTAGGAGAGTCATTTGGAGTTGGAACAAGTTTTGAATTTTACTCCGTTTGCAAATGGATTTTTCCCCTTTTTGCATTTGGCAATCGAGGGAGATATCTCGCAGTTGGTCTTGATAGGATTGTATGATGTGAAAACAATACTCTCCACGACTCGCGTCGAATATTCATGGGCGAGGGGCTGAGGACCTTTTCCCATTTTATTTCATTCGCGCTTCGTGTCTCAATTGAGTAGTGAGGGAGTTTTAGTGCCGATCCGGAACTTTTATAAATGGTGCCTCTTCCTAGTTTATTCTACAAAATAAATCCCGAGTTATTCCTAGCAATAAGTATACATTACATAAATATAATTTCCGCCAAATTTATACACAAGGTTGTGCTAAAGGGTTGTATAAAGGAAAGGGAAAAGACGGAATGGGAAAGGGAAACATCCAGTTTCAGTGAACGAGCAGTGAAAACATGAGATTTCAAATGAATGTCGACGTCGAGGCTTGAATATCCTATTAATAATAGAATAGAATAAAATTTCTTCGACTTTATGCCAAATGACAAATAGGAGGAAAGTACTTATCTGATACGATCTCGCCATATCCATTTCAAGTTGAACGACTATGTTCGCTTCCACACGCGTTCATAAGCGAAATACAGAGTACATGTTCACAGTCTTAATCCTGTCAGGCCTTCAAATACTAAGCATATATTTCACAATTTTAATGGCACATGTATTTTAAAATGTAAATATTTCTCCAA
Organism: Neelides sp. FZ-2019; assembly: GCA_009869795.1. Classification (NCBI taxonomy): domain Eukaryota; kingdom Metazoa; phylum Arthropoda; class Collembola; order Neelipleona; family Neelidae; genus Neelides; species Neelides sp. FZ-2019. The sequence continues at coordinate 50,998 of VJMY01000172.1, forward strand.
TATTTCTCCAATTTATAAATAGAACATTGTTACAAACATAAATGGTCTAAATAGAATGGAAAAATCTCATATAAATCACATGTAAAATGATTCAAATAAAATATTAAAAATTATTAAAGTTGTTGGAACATAAAAACCAGTGTCTATTTTATATTTACATATTTATGCATATTAAATATAAAGTGTTGAAATGTATTAAAAAAGCTTTATTATAATTTATAATGGATTCGTGGCAATTTTAGCTATAAATGTATAGCTTTGACTTATTTAAGTTAGACTAAAAAGATAAGTAAATTACATTTTTAATTAATTAACAGAAGGAGCATTTAGCAGATTAATTCTTATAAATCTCCTCTTCATTATTATTTCATCCCATTGAATGGGAGGATATTAAGTTCTTTAAAGGCATAATCGCTCTCATTTCATCGCCTTATTGTTGTTCACAGTGTTTATTAAAGAATGCACTCTCTTTGAAAATCTTTTGAATCTAGTTGAGAAAAGGCGAGTTTCTTTGTGTATATGAATTTCATTTTGTGAAACTTTTCTGGTTGGACGCGTAGTTGGGTGAAAGGCATTCATTTGAGAAAGCCTCAAAGGCCTTAACTAATCGTAAGAGAGAGAAAATGGAGAAGTAAAGCTACATAGGATATCAGAAGTTTTTGGATCCACTCAACAAAGTCGACCAGCAAAGTATCAAAGTTGGGAAGGTTGAGTAAGAAAGTACTTGGGCGACTATTTACTACACGGTCTATAGACCCAAAACTCCTTCCCTTAACTCAACCTTTCTCCTCAACCTCTTTCACACTCATTGCTCCAACTCGGTTGACTATGAGGCGCTAAACGGAACAAATTAGATTATGAAGAAAAACTTGTGATTAACCGTGAATGTTAAGTTAGTTAGCTAGTTGAGTTAATAGTTTGAGGGTCAGACTCAATGTTTCTTACATTTCCCCACTCTATTAAAAGAAGTTTAATTGGATTTCCTTCCTTTAATTCCTTGTTTTTGAGAAGATTAGCTCATTTTAATGTCTTCCCTTCCAAATAATATAAGGAATATTATTTTCCTATATACTTTTAATTTCGACTTTTATTTTACATTTAATCTTATTTCCTGTTCTTTTATTACTTATTAAAAAACAAGTATTATTAATTATCATGTTAATTTTATTAATTATTATCCTAATTATTACAACATTTGAGCTCAGTGCCAAATCATCAAGTAGTGTAAGAAAGACCAGTTATATTCTACCATGTCTAATTTTCTTTTGTCTGAGATTGGTGAATTTCTTGTTTGAATGTTCGTTTTTAAATTGACTGAAATGTTCATTTAAAAACATTATCAGTTCATATTAAAACTGAGTGAGTGCTTAAAAACTTTTTTTTTAGAAAAGAGTCTAAGATTGGATTATGATAGAGACTGTGAGTGGTAATACTTGTAGAGGCAAATGGAATGTTTGGCTTAAAGGTATTTAAGTAATTTTGACGTTCTCAAAATGGAATGTAAATGGGGAGATTAAAGGGCTTGAAATAAGAGCAATTGGATCGTCATCAAAGGAATAGTTTTAATCCTTGCATTACCAGCAGAATATTATAACATCTATCCAAACGTAATTTATACAATGTAATGTGCATACAAAATGCATTTAATCATACAGAAATAAACGAGCGAGTGTATGTAGAACTTTTAACTCCGTTTTATGTTGAAAGTTATGGGAAAAATATCTATAGGTGCATTTAATTCAAAAACGAGACAAGATTTTTTTTTAAAACATCACTTATTATGCAACGTTAAGACCTCGTAAGTTGTTATCTAAACATCATATTATGCTACATGCTTTTAGTAGTTATTAATATTCATTTTGCTAGCCCATTCTTATGTAATATTGACATGGGACATAAGTATTTCTTGGGGATCTAAAGTAATTCATATTTTAATAAACTAGGAGAATTATATTCTCGTTATACTTGCTAATTGAAGATCTTTTCGATACAATAAGGCTCTATAAAAGCTTGAAAAGCGCTATAAAAGACTCCTCCATAAAATAAGTCTGATCTTGTCGAAGTTGAAGTCGAGCCTTATTGGCCTCTGACATAATCTCATGTAATGGGCCCTCTTGCTCAAAGCGAGTCGAAGAGCGCGAGTGAAACAAGAAATTAGGAATTCGGAAGTTGCTCTCCCGTGCCAATACCAAATGAACGAGTTTATTGATGATGCGATGCACGAATAGACTTCTTCGAATTTTCTATTCTGGGAGAGGCGTGAGAAAAGCTGTGGAAAGCTCGGACAGAAGTCGCAAAATTTCAAACGAGGGGACCTTAGTGGATATAAGACTAGTCCATACATGTAGTAGTCTTCGAATCCGATTCTCTGATGAGATTACGATGATAAATTGAAAATAGGCCTACTCATGTGGAAATCTTTGTCATCGAATTTATATAAAAAAAGTCTCAATCTTTGAATGTAAAATATTTAAATGCTATTTATAATCTAGTCAGATTTCCTCAATGAGAATAAAATGAAGAATTGTCTAGTTCATTTAATGCAATTATGAGCACTATATATTACATAAAGAATACACTTATTTTAACTTGTTAACTTACTAACATTAATTATATAACATTATGTTATTATACATTTTATAACTCATTTTTGTCAAACGCAGAAATAATATTTCAAACCACCAAACATGATTGGCGGAGAAACCCTCTATCATTCTATAAGCTTCCCCTATGAAAATGTATATAACTCAGAATTGGCAAAGTAAATTCTTATCATAAGGGACTAGTGGAAAGAAGTAATTAAAGAGATTTCTTTTGAGCTCGGCCCCTTATCTTGAGGCTAGATATGGGAGTCATAAGGCTGATAGGGCTGAAAGACTCCCCTTAATAAACCCGAGATTAATAGGGAAGAAGAATGAGGCTCAATATTAGAAGAAAGAGACGAGACAGCCGAGACCGCTCTAAAGACTCCGGCGAGAGAGAATTTATTTTATTGTAAAGACAGAGTGAAGTATGCAGGTTTCCTCAAACGACTTTTCCCTCTATTGTCTCAGCTCTCTCTCTCTTTCCCCTTATTTCTCCTCTCTTTCCTCTTTCTCTCCGCCGGACGGATGTTCTTTCCCTTTCGCATGGCTCTCGACTAAGTAATTCCTTTGATTTACGGAGTAAAGAGAAATTAAAATGATGAGGATTCCTTTGGTAGTTTGTTTCTTCTTTTCCTTCACCCTTTGCACTTTCTCGCCAGCCAGGCTCATCGGGCTCTGAAGATTGTTAGGAGAATTCCGGCTAATCTCTTACGGCATCTCAACTCATTCTCCTCCCCACATTCTTCCCTCACTTCCCCTCAGCCTCACATACATTAGATGTAGTACTTATATTCTTGTACATACTGCTACGTTTGAACATTATATATTTGAGCTTTCATCAGATTCGAGTTGTTCGGGTCTGAATGAAAATAACATGTTTTCCATATCATATGGTCAAGTTTAGGTGGTAATAAACTGGGATTTATTGTCCTCACGTCTTATCCATGCACACTATCCATTTAACATAAAAAGTTTAATTCATTCTTTACGATTTTTATCTCATAGGCGACAATTGTATTTCAAGTATCACGTACATACGGCTCGAGACGATTTGGTTCAACTTGTTCTTGGACATGTGTATTTTTTAATACCAAAAACTTTGATTTGAGATACAGAAATACTCATTTCGATATACACTGATTGATCATAACTCTTTACTCATTTTCAAATAGCCACCATTCTAGAATTCTTTGAAAAAGCTTTTATTTAATCAATAGTTTTTTAAACTAAAAATGTACTTAATACATATAGGTAAATTACTTTTTACAATAACTGAATGCCTAGATGAAAAGATTATGATTCAAAGTTTCAAAACTATTTATATTTTTAATTATCCTTATTTTTGTATTTCATAATGTATTTCTTATTCATTAGGCAAAGTTGATAAAGGTTTTATTTCCATAATATTATGAATATAGGTATTTAATAACAGAAAATGAAAATAGCTTAATTAAAGAATAACTATCTGAATTTTTTTTACTGAAGGTATTTGCGTATACGTAACCTTTTATGTCAATCATCAAATAAATCATTGCGTTCTGAGCAATTTTATGATTTTGGAACTCGGAATACATCGAAGTACACACGATGGTTGGCTTCGTCCAAGCTTGTTTTTTATAGATTTGAAAAAGAATGCTTTTATCGAATGATTTGCGTAAGCCTTTGTTTTTAGAGGAAAATGCATGGAAAGGGTTGAGATAACATTTACAAGAATTCAGCATTGGTTAGGAGATTATTGGACAATTAAGAATTGGAATTGGAGAATAGTTTGGTTTAATGAAGGTTTGGTCGGATGGAGAGCGAATAGACATTATCCTCATTGATGAGTCCGTTGCAGGCGGAGAGTCGAGTTTCCTTCGGAATTAATTTATCTCCTCTTCCCATTCAAATGTATTGATCAATCCATTCTTGTACAAATGCATAAATGGGGCAAGAAGAATGTGTTGGAGAGGAGAGAGATGTGGGGCACTTTTCGTTTGAGACGAGAAAATGGGAGATAAAATTATAGTTAAGGGATTCAGGCCTTTGTAATACATTCTTCAAGTGTATAGGCCAGAGCGAGGGCGAAAGTCTGAGGAGAAAGTACATTGTAGATTTAGCGAAAGGAATACAATGGGGCATGAAGGGGGTTTGAGGGAAGAGAAAAAGCGCCGGCGCTCCCAAACTTTGGCCCGACTCGACTCCGACTCTCGCGACTTTGGCTTCGTGAATGTACATACATACACTTACTCTCTTCCTCACTGCTCCGAATTTCGGATTTTATGGCATGATTTTTCTCTTTCACTTCCAGAACTGACCTATTCTTTGGCCAGGCTGGTTGTGCTCAGAGTCGGTGGGACGCGAAGATAGGAGAGTTGAGCCGGCTGGTGGTCTTTAACCCTCTGGCAGACCAGTGGAGGCCTCAGAGCCTTCCTCGTCTTTCTCCTCACCACCCGCCTTCGTTCACCTCTCCTGATTATTAATTTAGGAAATGGGCAGAAGGGAAGAAAGGAGAACTTTAACTTGATTACACAGTCTCCTCTCTATTTTATTTTTCTCTGTGCCGAGAGAGAGGGATCTCTCTATTAAGCCGAGTGTTTCTTCAAGTCAATCTCTTTCTTTAAGGGTCCTGTGTGATTTCACCACACATGACCCCATAATTTTTTGCCAAGCCAAGTGCCGCTGTTCAAAGAAAAGCAGTCAAAATAGGGAAAGTAAAGAAAAAAGCCGGATCAATGCACATTACGACGACGGCGGGTAAAGAAAACTTTATCAAACTTTGTCATTTATTTATATCAAGCGTTCATTTCCTGACAAACAAACGCTTTCATAAATATTAGAGGCTACTAAATATATCACACGCTCTTAAATTTTATTTAATAACTATGATTTATAAATTAAATTACAACCATGACTCACCTCTCCGACTAATTAATTGATCTTAAAAACATTTTCACAATGACATTCAATTCCAATGAATCAACATTCAAATCATTTGAAATTCCCATTCACTCCACGCATAGTTTTCATATCCGAGTTAAATCGATATACAACTAGTTTCAAATAATTTATTACCGTTTAATTTCCTTTTATTGTCCTTTTTTCTCGCGGAAAGGATTAACTTAAATTTGCTCATCTATCACACTGGAGGATTCATTTCAACGTCATTTCATCTCCGTTTTATCATAAAGATGAATAAAGCAGAATCATTGTAAAGATGAGAGACCAACTTGAGTGTGGATTTATTCACCTTTGTTTGCTATCCATTTTAAAACCTTTGATCTTTTCCATCCTCTTTTCTTTCAGGTTCGAGAGTGAAATAACAGTTTTTGTTTGTTTTGATTTGATGCACCACACAGGTTCGTTTGTTTAGTTCCAGACTCCCTTTTCACCGTTTTCAAATCGAGGCTAAATTTGTGAGGTTTGATTTCCCTTTTGCATGTCAGGAAATCGATCCTCTCTGGTTTTCCTCTCTCTCAATCTAACCCTTGTTCCGCTCTTAATTTATCTAATTCTTTATTCTCAATTCCAATCCCTTGTTCTCTCCGTCCTTATAACTCTCACGCCAATTTCTCTTCCCTCGAACTTTCCTCTTTGTACTCCGGACAGTGATAATCAAGTGAGATAGGAATAAGATGGACGTGAAGTGGAGCTTTCACCCTTTCACCTCACATCTCAAGAGGAGCGTAACAGGCGTTGAAAAGTCGCTTTGCCTCATCTGCTCTAACAGACTAGCTTGCACAATTATTAACGGATTAAATTCTTCTTGATTAGTTTAGCCCTCCTCAGTGGGAAAGTTGGGAGAGATAACTGAGTTTAATTGACATTTTAAATTAATTTTAATTAGTGAGAAATGGAGAATTCGGGGGAAGTGAGACTCAATTTACCAAGATAAATCAAAAGTTTGTAATCAACCTATTGACTATCCACATACCTTTCTATCTCCTCCAATGTTTTAGTTTAATTACCAATTAATCCGAATGTTGATTCAATACACGAAACCGCCAGAGGCTGTTTGCTTAATTAAAGAGGAACAATGAGCATCCATAAATCTATTAATCATTCTCTTATCCTTGAGCCAATACATGCTGATGATTTGGAAAAGAGGATCATATCTAAAACCAAAACCCCTTTGTCTACTTTTCATCCACCCAATTATGCCTTTCCCCTTATACCTTCACAATCATATGCTCTCCTCTCACTCTCTATCAATTCACGAAACGAAACTATGGGCCATATTATTGTTTCTGCAGAGTTGACTATCAATTAGCTTTTGAAAGGTTATGGAATGTCATGCATGGCCCTCTTATATTATTAATACGGATAATGTTCAAGCATTATAACCATGAGGATATTGTAAGTATGATGCCTAACTGATTTCATATCGTCTTCATATTCATATATAATATATGACCAAATTAATATATTACACAACATCATCAGACATTCTATATTAATTTTGAAAAGCTATTAAGCTTATATTTATTTTAAGAAGCTTAAAGTGTGAAATACGTGAGGTCGATGATAAGTGGTTTCTTGTTTTTGCTCAAATATAGAACAGAGTTTGGGGCATATACTCCGTATTTTCATTGTTCTTTGGTGGCCCCATGAAGAATCTAATACTTCTATACACAATACATTATACACGCATTGTTAGATTTATGCTTTATGAAAAATAAATAAAATTAATGTGTGCGCTTCCGGCGGCACACTTGCTTTTAATTATATTTATAGTGCTACTATCTAACTATGTATAATCTAAACTGCGATTTATGTACTCGCCTATCCTTTGAATTGCTAAATATTCAATAGCATATAACTAAAGATAAGTAAGAGCAAGTGGAGAAAACAACAATTTGGCATTTGAGTTAGAGAATTGCGAAATAATTTAAAATTGCCATCTTTTCAATCTGTTCAATTTCAATATCAAAATTTTCTAAAAACTAGGTAAGATTGAAAATGCTCAATTATGAGTTTATGAAGCTAGTCGAGCAACGATCAGAATGAAATACCTGAGCTTGAAGCATTCGATGCTCAAATAAATTAGGAAAATTGAACTCGAGCCTTAAGGCTCATTTATTTGAAATTGAGTAATTTGGAAGTTGGGAAAAGAGGCTTTGGGTTGTTTCATCTTAACCGATAAGTTTTCTCGCAATTAATTACAAGGCTATTGGGTGAATTTCGCAAAGGTTGATTGAGATCAAATATTTCATCAAGAAGATTTTAAAAGCAAAGATCCTTTGATAGGATTTTAATTCAATTTAATGACGGCAATTCCAAGAGAGTCACGCGAGTTTTTCCCTTTTATCATAATAAAAGGAACATGGGAGCATAACTTTAATTACTCTTTCTATTGGAATGCAGGAGAGAAAGAAAGTTCATATTATAATTAGAGTCACTCGTTTATTAGGTACTTAATTATGGAAATAAGAGGCTCAGACAAAAAGTTTCTAAATAGTCCGAACCAAAACAAACTCCACAATAACTAAGACCCTGTTGGAATATTTCATAACGAGATTTTTATTCTTGAATTTTTATGTTAATAGTAAAATTGTAAAAAGAAATGGACCATTTCAGGAAGAAATTTGTAAGGAAAAGGAACTTTCGGGCCCATTAACATTACCATATATTTTCATTTTAATGATTTAGCAAATTAGGCAAACTCAGTGGAAATAGTTGGTCTTGAGATAGGAGAAGGAAGCGGAGAATATTAGAGTTTATTCATTTATTCTCCGAATCCTTTTGGCACAACTTGAGTAAATTGTTAGGAATAAACCATGATCGATTCGAACCTTGACGGAGGAGAATTGAATAGCATTAAAAATGCCTTAGGGGAAAAGTTTATAGTTTCTTGGACCGATTCTATCTCATTTGGCCTTTCTCGAATGCCAAGTGTATTTTCCCCATGTTGCTTTTCCTCTTTTTAGGTTTGGGAATTGGAAATATGAGATTTTTATATGTTCCCTTTATAGGGCAATTTTTGACAGAAATTCCTCAGGTATGAATAATAATTCGGTACCAGGGGGCTGGAGTGGGGAGGCAATTTGCTTCTCAATCTCCTTCGGTTCCTAATCGCTGAAAGCAAATGGGTCATCTGAGAATGACAATTTGGGGTCCTAAGCTCGGGATTGGCTCGCCTTCTCCATACTCCGCTTCCCACAATCCACTCTTGGGGTAAACTTGGCCGGCGAATGCTGTTAGTGTAATAAGCCTTTTTAAAATGTCACTTGAGCCTCCTTTCATCCCCTTTTATAATCGGGGATATTTAGGTTTTCGAGAACTTTTAGCCGGTCCCGCGTTTACGATCCACTGAGCTCCGCTGATGAGAGCCTGAGAAGTGAGCCCAATTTCCGCTCATTAATTTTGGAGAAGGTTAGGGAGAGAGTTGGAAATTTGATACCTCGAATAAAAATCCTATTCGACACCTAATAAAAACCGAGGGAGAGTGAGCCAGGCGAACTTTTTTTCAAATTAGCTTCATTCTCTCGGCTAGAAATTTCTCGGAAGGCCGTAAAATGGTTCCTCATTTCTTGACATGATAATGATAATCCGGGGGAATATGGTTTCTTTCCGTATCTTGGTTACGAGATCCGAGCCTCTTAGTATGGGCAAGGAGGCACGAAAGGAGGGTATTTGGAGGAAATACAATTTTTATATTAACTATTACTTCTATAGAGCTCTTTTAGCATGTCTCTGATGGTAGACCTCGACGAGAGTGCTCCCGCGAAGTGGAGTATAACTACGTATTAGGGCCGAGTGAGTTTGGTCCTCGACGGAAGGGTGGATAAGAGAAAGCAGCAATGTGTATTCCTTCTCTTCTGTACTTATTTTAGATTAAGTTCCTTTTGCATCACTTATTCAGGCTATCCGACTTGATTCTTTAGCCTTGAGATACGTCTTTCTGGCAAAGTGTGTATGGGAGCGGGCCACGGGGAACCTCAGAGGGAGTGTGAGAGCCGCCGAGGCTCCGAGACTTCCCACTGATGAAAGATAGCTAGATGTGGAAGTGAGGATGCCCATCGATTAGCCATTTGAATATTTTATTGGCAGGAGAGCTATGGAGGCTATAAAATTCCAGTGGAGGCCCTTCTTCCGCCCTATGCCCACACAGCCTCTCTCCGACCACCAGAGACAGCAAGAGGATATATAATGTATTTCGTGAAAGCCATGTGAGGAGGAGCGAGATGGATTCGCGAGAGATGAGCCTCCCTCAAGAATAGAATAGGAAATGGCATATGAAATGCAAATGATGATAGCTTCTGTTCTGATCATATGGAATCTCTTCCCATCTCATATTATCTTCGTTTCTCGCGGCCGGAACCGACGGAAATCACATTTTCCAACCTAAATTAAGTTTATTCCGTGTCCTAAAAATAAGAGGCTCTAGCTTATAGAAATTGACATCAAATTCAATCGGCTCGGAATTACTTTCCTTTTCATATTCCTTTCATCCTTCAGCCTCTCTCGAAGCACTGTACGCTCTGATGAAACGCATGAAGTGTTTCGTTTTCCACCCAGCATTTTTATTGGAAAAGTTGAAAAGAATATTCGATTTTTATTTATCCTCGCCGTCCACACAGGGTCGGAGAGATGATATTACTTTATTTGTGAATATTGAATCTGGGGACTGGAGTCTAACTCTGTAAGAAAACTGGGGGAGGGTAACCAGCTTTTCACCACACCAGATTTTTTCAAGTGACACTTGAAGTTTATGAACCTCCGCCGCCTTCTTTACGTCATGTGTACACATGGCTCTCGCGCTCATATGTCCTTTCTAAAGGTGATTTCCCGCTCCTCTCATCTTAATAAACTCATTGCCTCTTATCCTGCCTTTATGCCCTACTTTCAAAAATTACGAGTTGTTAAATTATAAGTTCCTTAAACTTTTAAACACACGAGCGCGTGAGTGCATTGGAGGGGTTGGACTCAAATATATTTCCCATTCATGACTTTGTAATAATGGAATTATAGGAGTCGAGAATCATTTCAACTTAACTTTTAACTATTTTACTCCTTTTTCTAAGCGAGAGTCTTTATTATTCATGAACAACCTTATTTTTCCCAAAGTTTCACGAATGGGCTTAGACAACAATACCACCTTGCCAAAAACTCCAAAAACTTCAGTTTGGCGTTTCAATTTTTTATACATATTTTCTTTGATTTATATTAGCGAGCTTAAAAGTATTTTAGGCTCAATGTAAACATTTTAAATGTAATAAAAGTTTAAAAGGTTAGAGCTTGTCTTATTATTACTCTTTGGAATAGAAAATATTAGAATATACTAGAATAGTATAGAGATTGTTGGAATAATATCTGAAATATAAATTATGCTATTATAAGAGATAAGTAATAATGAGCAATAACTTCGAGTCAATAGTAGTATTACATCAAATACTTAACACAGCCGTTTGTATTAACTGATACGGTTTTAAATTAATGGGCAAAATATGGAGAATGATGATCCTTTTTAGTTTCTATTGGACATTGAAAATTATAGGGACAGAGAGCCTCGTTATGGGTTGATGAGATTCTAGCACGATTGTGAATCGAGGGTATTGAAGATCTTCATAATTGCCATGTTGAGATCGTAGCCCCAGAAATTCAATCCTTCTACAAGGAAGGCTGAGAGTTGGAAATGAAATATTAATGTTGACTTGAATTTAAATTAACTCATGAATTTCTCTCCACTTATTCCGGAATTTCTCGGAAGGAAGTTGGTGAGCTAAATAGTGCTTAATTTTTATTTCTTTACTCTTTGTTCGCCGATGGAGCCTCATTTGCGAATATTATGAATGCTTTTCCCAACAAATTATATTTCACATGCCGCTGAGATTACAAGGTTCTAATGCTAATAGAATAAGATTTATGAGAAGGGTATATCATACACAGAATTTGCTATATATGAGCTCGGCTTTGGAATTGTTAATAAATTGATAGTTTTGTAAACCCAAACATGTAATTAAAATATTATTACAAATACGTGACTCTGTATTTAAAACTATTAATACTAGGATATATGGCTATACATTATATTTCATATTTTAAGAATACAAACATGGCATGTTATAATGATATAAATGCTCGATACATAATGTTTTCATACTTTCACCGCTTTCTTTCGGGTTTCCTGTGTATATCCTATCTTTTTGTCATTGTGAAGCTAATTAAAGAGAGTGGTAAAGCTTCGAGCTCGTACTTCATTACAATGAGCATACTCCTTATTCAATGCATTATTTGACGTGGGTGATAGGTAAGAGACCATAAAAGGCATAACTGACAAATGCCCAATTTGCCTTTCATCAAGTTCACTTTCCCACATGTATCTTTGAATATCCCGAAACTTTATTAGATCTATCGTCTCGTCTCGTGAATATGAAAGTCTGAATTGAGAGCTTTCACCGTGGAATTTCCTATCTTTGTATCCTCTTTTCATTTCCTCTTTATTCGTTCGACGACACTCTCTCATGTGAATTGTGTGAAAACCGTTGGAGGTAAAGGGAAATGTGTAATGAAAATGAATCAAATCTACACAATAGAGCCTCTAATAAATAGCTTCCGTTCATACTACTTTACCCTTATTTAAGTTTCATAAAATGACCTTTAATTTTCACTCGTTTGATGTTATGTATGAGCATAATGTATAAATTTTATCATAAATAGTATTATATCTCAACATTTTGTTAAGCAAAATAAAAATACTTTATTAGAATGTAATACACTACACACATGATGTTTATCATTTTATACTCATTCTAAAAGTATATTATAGTATTATAGTAAGAGAGTGATTTTAAACCTCGACCATTTTTTTTCTTTAAGGTGAGAATGCTGTATCGACCCCGGTAATAAAATTACCCGAAAATTTGGAAGGGCTAATCCGTGCTGATCATTTTCCGAGCCAGAGACATCGTTGGAACACTAATGAGGTTTGCTTAAATACATTTTGTTCTATTATTTACGTGAAAACCTTCGATTCGGAATCTTGACAGGACTGACAAGAAGACATGCATGTTATAAAGTAATACCATTATCCTCAAACTACAAACTTGTATTAACTAATTGTCAGTATTAGTATGCTGATGGTTATATCCCTGGATATGGATATATAATACTATCATAATTTAATCCCATTAATCCAGAAATATATTGACAGTGAGGTTATTGTGAAAAAATCCATACTAAATATTTAAATTTTTATACAGTGTAAATTGTTCTGAAGAAAATATCTTCTTTCCCTTTGGTATTTACAATGATGCTCGACGGTGTTGGTGAATTGCATATGCATATGAATTTGGAAAGAATTCGTGGTTCGTTAAGTTGGTAAAGTAGCTCATGGGTGAGACATGGAAGTCTTCCATGGTTATCACCCTTGTGGGAAATCTATGGCTATGACTTGACTCATGACTTATTCAACAATCACCTGGCGCTAAGTGCCTTAATAATGTGCCTCTACCGACAAGCCGGCGATGGAGAAGCCCACAGAGCTTATCCTGCGGAACAAAGTACGCCTCCCTTTTGCCACTTGACGTGACGAGCCATTAAATATTTAAACGAGCTCTGCTAAACAATTCACAATTGTCTCTACCCAAGTTGGTCAAAATTAGTTTAAACTTCTAGATGCTTCATATATTTTACTTTGAGGGCTAATTGCGCCTCCTAATAAGATTACATTTGGACTTTAATCGCTTTTCAGAGATTTATATTTTATGTCCTCTTGTAACTCACACTGTTCTACATTCAAAACGATCTCTTTCCTTTTCCTCTGATATTATGAATTTTACAAAACAAAGTTTAATCCTGTGAATAACTTATGCTTTAAAAATTATTGTGCTACATAGAATAGAATAATTGAAGATATGTGTGTTTTATAATAAACTGGTGGAGCATTTTAAAAAGATGTTATCAGTTTAAAGTTTGATATATTTATAATAATTATTATTTATTTATTTTTATTAAATGGAATTAAAATATTCAATAATTATTTTTAATACAAAAAACTTCAAACCTTTAAAAATTTGGCAAGTTATGTTCATTTAACATTATATTTGATATGATTAAATAAACTAAGTTGAGCATATTGTTGTTGAGTTGGAAAACAATTTTTCATCATTTAATCTTAAGAAAGTGGAGTCATTTCATTGACCATAAATCAAGAAAATCTCAAAAGAAAACAAAAGAAACGCGTTTAAAAATATAAGAAAAGTAAAAAGAAGCTCTTAATGGATTAGATTTGTCTTTTATATAGAACTATCTAATACTCCAAAACTAGTATACATGAATGTACGTGAAATGAAGTAAAGAACTTGTGTTTTCTATACCTTTGTATTTCTGACTCATTTTTAGCAAATGAAAGGAATGGCGAGACAGTGTTAAAGAAATATAAAGGACTGTTTTGATCTAAATCACGAGATTAGGAGATAAATCTTAGTTTCTTAGCACAAAATGATTAGCTTCTTTCAAATGAAGAGGAGAGGCTTTATTATTATTAACTCCATTTCTAGGATCTAATTTATAATTTGAGAAAATGGCAATGTTAATGAGAAAAGGGAGAAGCTCTTCGCTCTTCATAACTATCACCATCACGCCATCACCTTATTTGTTTGTCGGAGGTTTAGATTTCATTAGCAATTCTTTGTTCCTTGGAACTTATATGAGTTCATTTATTATGGCCATGATTTTCGAAAAGGAGTGAAAATCCTGATTTTTACTTTCCCCAATCCCACCACCAGCACTCATGAGAAACTGAATACCAATTAAGGGAATTGCTTTGTCACTCAACTTAAAGTCAGGGTTGGACATTTGTACATGAACTTTAGTCTTCTTTAAGCTCCGCTCTCCGTCACACAAGGGTAAAAATTTGAAAGCTTAATTTAGATAAAATGATGTTTGGGTGGAGCTCAAAAATTGGAAAGCATTTTAAACTGATGGTTAATATATGGATAATCTAGAAAGACCTACAGCATTTCTATACTACTCATGTAAATAGTATGAAAGATGAGAATGTTTATTCGGTTCATCCCATGTCGAAAGTGGAAACATTATATTTATGAGATATTTATGTGCTTATACTTATGCCTATATGCTCTTCCCGTTTCACTCTTTCGTAACCAATACTTGGTTGGCTGATGCATTTCCGTCCCGTTCAATAAATATATTAAGGGTATTGGAAATTCAAATTTTTCATACCAATTCTATTCGAGCTTATACTTTTATTCGCATTCATCGTCAGTCATTGTTATAGGTTCCAAGATTATATTGACTTATTGAACATTTCTTGTCAAGTTCAACGGTGCTCATCAAATAAATTCGATTTCGTGCTATTTGAGTATTTGCATTTGCTGCTATAATTTGTTAAACGTTAAAATTTGACAATTTAATTCTGAAATGCTTAAAATTGATAGAGATATATGCTCATTTATTTATAATATTATGCTATTTAGCAGGGCATTGTTTGACTTTTATAGAGAATGGAATTTTCAATTATTTGTCAAAAACCACAAACCACAATTGTTCACTAATGATTGCATGGCTTTTTGTTTATTTAAGGGGTCATCAAAAGCTCATCATTAGCATGTATTTATAATAAACAATCTAATCCATCTAGTTTTTATTGGTTAATGTAATTGTTTTAATAAATGCAAAAAGATAATTTGTTTTCATATCAGGGGCATGTCCCGAATTGGCAATGTGAATTTATATATCCAGCAGTATTCTTAGCCTATTTAAGCTGACACATGCATACATAGGATTTGCGTGAGAAAAAATCGTCTATCTCTCGCTGAGACAAGGGAATGACGGGAAAAGGCGGGTCTGATGTGGAAGCTTCGGCTTCTCCCACTACTAGGACCAAAATGTATCTTGATTCACTCCGGAAAATAGAGGAAAATCTGATGTAAGATGTATCAGAGAAGCTTAAAGTTTTTTCTCAGCCCAAGAAAGAACGAAGCAAGTGTCAAAATATCGGAAATTACACTGCTCCGAGTGTTGTTTATATGTAATTCCATCCACATTCGACTTCCTGACGTGAAATTCTTCTCAGGGTGGCGTTCCCCCATTTCATTCCATCAAATTTGGATCGACACTCTTCAGCATGCACTCCCTTTTCCATTTTAGAATAAGATGGGAAATTTCTTCTAAACAGACTTTATTTACTAGATGGTAGAGATACTTTTATATTTAAGTAGGCCATGTTTCAGCTTCGGGCACGTATATCATTTTCCTTTTAGTGTCTTAAAAGGGAATGGATGCTTTTACTTCACCAGCCTTCGTATATGAGTGAGTCCAAGATACACGCACGTATTTAGCTTTTATTACTCATACATGCATTTGGTTACTTGGAATATATTTGATAGGGAGATTTCTCGGTGTTTGGTATATGGCAAGTATTTGCTATTTTTTAGGCCTATATAGCTATATAACTCCAGCCCAAGATAAATAAGGCATTTAATTTAAGTTGTAAACATTATTTTGACACGCTAATTTCGAAGCAAACAGCGATTTGAATAGATGGGTATCATTTTCATTACACTTTAAATCTATTTCAACATAAAGCTATTTCATCTCATGAAACAAATAATATTTTAAGAAAATACAAAGCAATAATTTACGTGTATTTGAGCGAATTTATTTAAATAACTGACAGTCAATTGCAATCCATCAAATACAATAATTTAATAAAAATAAATATATACGTAACAGTTCGTATGTTAAAGAAGGAACTGTACTTGAGCGTTTAGCACAAAGATACAGGAAAAGAAATTGCAAACAATCAAACAATGGAAAGTCTGGTTTTTTTTCCAACGACGGCAAAGGAGAGTTTGAAATTCAAAAGGAGATTTGTACATTTTAAAATGCGAAGAAGTATTTGTAGCGGAATCAAGGAAGGAGTCTCAGCTTTATTCAATTTGCATAAAATTAGAATGATCTTTAGAGTATTATTTTTTATTGTTTGAAACGCCACAAACGCCGAGTCTCGCTCATTTCCAAGAAAATTGCTGGATTCGTTAAGTTGTTCAAGTAGGGGACGAAGAGCTCACAGAGATCCCTCAACCAATGATGAGGTTCTTTCTCCGGTTCTTTTGTCTATTCAAATGAAATTACCTCTCCTCTCACTTTTTATAGCTCGCCTTTCTAATCCACCCAATTCTCAATCTTGACTTTGTTGCAGGGCTCATCCCTATTTTGGCAAAGGAAACTTTATTGGCCATAGTTAATAGTTATTAACTTGAGTGGTCTTGACACTTATCCAAAAATTTCAAGCAAATTGGCAAAAGATTCCAAGCGACGCGGGGAGAGCCAGAATGGAGAACTTATTGATAAAAAATCCTTCTCATCCTAATTGGAATTCTTTGCAATAAACCTAGAAAGCCTTCCATGCCTCTCAAAGTGGAAAAGTCTCCTTCATTATACAATACCAGTGATATATGTTTAAGTATATTTAAATCGCAAACGAGGATCAACCTTAGCTTAATGGTCGGAATTTATAGAAAGGTGGAATATGGTGATTTCATATATGGATTTTAGTATTAGTCGGAGTATTTTTTCTTTATAAGGACTTTAGTGATATTGAATATATTATGACTTTTCTCGATTTAATTCAAATAATAGCATTGTATAATGCAAAAAAGAAACTTTTAAATATTAAATAAAGTTAGTGAATTATCCCCATTTTAATTTCCAATTAAAATCGGTTATTTCCTTGAATCTTGTAATTTTTAATACTGAGCTTGTAATTGACTTTGAATATATATATTTATTATATATTCCTTAATATATTCATTGTAATATATATATTAGCTCAGATTTATAAAATGGGTCTTGTCGTGATATTTAAATGATTTTTCAGAAATTAAACTTCCCGAGCGTATAATGAACATTAGTATACAATGTGGTCAATTGAGGAATTGAGGAGTTACGTTTGTATTTGGAGCTCACAGAATTATTCGAGTGTGGAATGTTTTTAGTAAGTACGGCTCAACTGGGAGTTTATAAAATCTGGGATTGACTTTGCAAACTGGTATTTTTTTATCCTCAATCCCCTTTCGTGGAGAAATTGGAAAAGCATAGTTTCCGTGTTATGAGGAAATGAGCCATATTAAAATTGTGAATGTAAATGTAATGCTTTGTAATATCAATCCAATCGGTCTGAAAGGTTCTTTCAGTTATTTTACAACCTTCTTCTTCTCCTTTGCATTTAGATTAAGGTTTAAAGGTTCAGAAGTTGTGGAGAGAAATGTATGTATTGTTATTATATATCGTTGTGAGGATTCAACTCCTCACTCCCCATACTGATTTTTCCTCCTTAATTCCCTCAGTTAATTAACACATTACTGAACAATAATTACATAATTTAGGCTGAAAAGTCTCGCATGTTAGGAGTCTCCATCGATTCATTCATACTCTCTCCTCTATGATAATTCCCAGTCAATTTTATATGGGGAAATAATGCCTTTTAATGAGATTAAATGGAGGGGCATGCCAATTTTAGCTCAGGGAGCGAGATAACTGCGGCCAGAGCTGTTAAGCTCATTTTACGACCAAATTTCACCTCGTCGTTGAATAAAAGATGGGAGGAGGATTGGTAGTCCTATTTCTCCCGGATTGGTCATTCATATAATAATGATAGTTATTCCTTCGATTCGGTCTCCAAATTGGCTACTTGAGATTGCCCCTTTCTATTATTGAGGTCTTGGAAGAAGTCGGATGAGCGGACTGGATATTCCACGAGTAATGTAGTTACTCCCGAGATGAGATAAGAATACTAGTGACATTTTATTTTGTTTCGTTGGATCGATCTGACGAGCCTGATCTTCCTGGTATTATTATGGGTGGGAGGGGATCATTGAGATCATGGGATATTTACCGAGTCCAACTCGTCTCGTGCGATTTACTTCTAAAGATTTCGGTCATCCTTGAAGTATTCTCTATTGCTTGTTCGGATATACATTATACAACTCTTTTCCTCGAGCATTCAACGTAATGTTTCACGTCTGGGACTTTTTCTCAAATGGTTAAATAGTAAATACTCTCAATATAAAGCCTATAGAAGCCTCTCTTCATCTCTTTTTTATGTAAACACTTGAGCATTAAAAGTCGGATCGAAGAAATATTCTCCATTTGGCAATCATACGGGACAAATAATGGCTCCGCTCTTCTCTTTTCACATACTCCTTCATTCATAAAATTATAATCATTTCTTAAAGTATGGAGCATAAAAGCAGAATTGAAAAAATAGCACAATTTTCCGACGCAATAACAATGAATCCCGAGATAACGCCGGAAAATAAAATCAATCGTTTTATTAAAACGGAAATGCTCAGACATGTATCTTCAGCTCATAATTATATCAAATTACTAAAGTATATAAACAACCATATCCATTTTCTCTTTGCTCCACTTTTATTTTTTAAACGTAACTTGTATTTTTATTATTAATTACAAGTAGTTTTTGTATGGTGAGAATTAAAAGGTGTAAAAGTTATTGGCTATTTTGGCTATCAAATAAAGTGGAACGAGGGAGGATGTGTATTTTGTAATATGCATACATAGTTTTCATTATTTTTGGCGAAATTGCAAATAACCTTTCTCACCTTTTCACCCTTTGGCACTCAAATATTAATGTAATATGAGGGGAACGAAGGGCAGTTTTTGTTTTCAACATGCGTAGGAAAAATTTATTTCTTGTCCGGTGAGACACAGTGCACTCTTAGACTACATTTATTTTACACAGGGGAATGTCGAGGAGAAACACCGTGGATCGTCGGTTAAAAATGAAGGAGCATTTTCCGCTTCGCCGTTCGCCCTCAAGTGTTTCTTTCTAAGAAAATAGTTTTCCTTATTCCGCCGAGGTGAAAGGGAGGCGAGGTTGTAAACAAACAGGCATTAGTGTACGAACGTGGAAGGAAAAGGTTGCGAAATCTTTAACTACACACTGGAGCGATGCTCCTTTCTCCAACTCCCATTTATTTATATTCTCCTCCGCGCCCTAAAGAATTACGTTCCATTCGCGAGGTGGAAAATAAAGATGGGCATTTATTTACATTGTTTACTGCTTTTCAACTAATCTATTTTTGAGTGTCGAGGATTCCAGAATATTGAAATATGGCTGAAGGAATTGAAAGATGGTTTGAGAAATTCTTATATCTTCTTTTAAATGTGAAAATCGTGTTTCTTGTTTATACTTATTCAAGATAAAAGCATTTCTTTAACCCAAGGATCGTTTAAAGCAATATTACTTATATAGTAAGGTGGATTTGATAGAGATAGACAATGATGTTATAAGATATTATAAGCGTTTATAGTGGAGTATATGAGGATGTGCATTTTGGAAGGAATTTTCATTCGATGTTAAATATTCTTTAAAGGCGCAATATTTATTCACCCCGTGCCTCATAACTCTCTTCAAGTATTATGCATAGGAGAAGAAGCCTCGACTTTCCATTAGGTTCCCTTATACACTTTGGCCATAGGAGTATAAATGAATGTGTTGGATCCTCGGGTTTCTTCTATGCTTCACCTTCCAAATGGAGAAATTACCTTGGGCTACTTTATCTTCTTTTATAGAATGGATGAAGAAGCCTTTTACTTTCTCTCCCCTTCGGCCCCAAAAAACACATTTTCTTTATTTGCATTTCCATCTTTTCTCGATTGAGTTAGAGGGGATCCTGAGGAATGGAAGGAAATTTTCTTTACTTTATGAACACTTTATTATCAAAAGTTTACATTGTGTCCTCGTTCATACTACAATTTAAATTTGTGATTCTCGTAAGATTCTGTTAGTTAAGGTCAATTCCGCTTCTTGCCATACAAGGAGAAGATGAAAACTTTGAGATTCGAGTCAACAATGAAATTGCTAATAAAAATCAACATTTTGTTTTTACTAACTATAACATAAGGAAATTGCGAGTGAGTTTGTTTGTTTAATGCGAGTTTGTACTTTTGAAATAATTGAGGCTATTGCGAAATTAGTGCTAATTAATTGGGTACAGATGTATCATAAAAGAATAATTGAATCATTAAAACTTTTTTATCTTTTATTTATGCATGAATAATTCATTATTCTATTAGTTGAAAGTAGGAATAGCATTAAAATGTAATTAAATTCAAATGCGTCCGACATGATTAAAAGAAAGTTTCCTCGCTGTGAAAGTCTTCTCCAAGACAAATGTTCTCTTTTGATCTTCACTTTGTACAAAGTGAATTTCATTGGAAAAATTTGCGGAGCGAGCTGTTTAAAAAGGAGCTTAGGACATTCGAGGAAAACTCAAACGGGACAGAGTGAAAACTAAATCGCGTCGACTCTGGGTGTCTCAATAATAGTTTTTCTCTTAATATTTATGCCATCAAAGTCCATAAAGCAATCTTTGTTTAAACCTCTAAGGGCGAGTAAGTGAGTTATGACTCTGTTTCAAAGAGAGGAAAAAAGAAGAAAAATTAGGCGGGCTAAATATTCCATTTGAATGAGTTTGAAAAAGTTTGAGGACTTCTTCCTCAGTCCCCAATGAGCTTGAGTGGAAAGAGGCATTAGTGGCCGGGGAAAGTTCCGCCAAGGAAGAAGGGCCAAAGATGAGAGGAAGAAGAGGGATTCCTCTTTCTTGTCGAGAAAATTTGATAGGAAATGGGAGAGGGGCAGATGAGACATGAGTTGGTATTATGGTGATGATGGTGACTCCGTTGATGGTGGGAAATGAAGAAAAAGTTTCAGCCTATTTTTGAGAGTTAATTTTCCTTGATGAGATGAGATGAACTAGGGCGTATATGCATAGGGCGAAGGAGTGTGCTGGGGTATAAAAGCACGGGGCTCCTCGTCGAAGCCAACTTTTAACCAGATACACTCCTCGGCTTTCTCCTTTTACATCTCCCCATTAAGAGCCTCTCTTCACTCTGCTCCAAGAGAGAGCTTAGGCTTTAAGCCCTTACTCATTTTATATGGGTCTCCATTACGGACTCCTTCCTATCCAACCCCGAGAGGAAATTTAGACGGCGTTAGGAATGGGCGAATGTGTCTCCGTAGTACTCACTTCATGCATTTCATCAGTCAGAATTTGAGAGGTCTAAAGGCTCAATTATGAGAAACTTCTGTTTCCGTCTCCTCATTTTTTGAAGGTTAAGTTTTGTGGGTGACATTTGACAGTTTAGGAACTCCATGCTGATGTCCTTGACACTCCCACTTAGCTCATAAAACTCTTCAAAAGACCAAACAACCTTTTATAAGCCCCTTTGAACTCATCTCATTGAAAAAAAAAATTTCTCAGAAATTGTTTCACATTTTACATCATCGTTTAACATTTTAGTTTTTTTAGCTCTTTGTAAAAGATGTCAGATTGTCTATGAAATTGTCTATGAAATTGAAATTAGGGTTCCATAGGCCTTTTCTCATTTTGTAAAATATTCTCAACGTATAAAATGTTCTCATTAAATTAAACCAATTTTAAAGGGTCGTTATTCTTTTTAGTATCCTTTTTATGTCGGATCCTATCGAAGATTAGCCTTTCAAACGGTTTGAAGTTAATCAAATAAATTAAAAGATGTGGAATAGGTATTTAAATGAGAGTCGTATCTATCGTTGTCTATTTTATGTTCTCAGCTTAAGTCCTAACCCTCCCGTTGCTCTTCTTTGTCTCAGAGCTAATTCCGATTTATTGCCTTTAAATACCAAGAGACTTGAAGGGGTTAAGGGGGGTTCAGTTATATGAAGCACTTGGGGATTCTTTTTAAGAGATCTTTTTCAATGGGCCCATGGAAAGGAATGGCCAGGCACGAAGATTAGAATTTCCCTCCAAACTACACTAATATCCAACAGCGTCTAACCGTATATTTTAATCTTATGAAGAATTAAGGGGGACGAGAACGACGCGGATGAGAGAGTCAAACAGCGTCTTATGAAAAACTTCTTTAGGTAAATAGACATAAGGAGTTTAATGAAAAGGGTTGAGATAGTGATTTTGATGGGTCGGTGAAACTACCTGATGACTTGGTTAATTAAACTGAGTGTCTGCTCTCGCAACAATTTCCGAGAAATATTATTTACGGAGCTATCTGGGAAGAACTTTAGCCAAACTCAGTTCGCGATGACGCTCCTGACTTTCCCAAAGCCCTTACTTTTCAAACTACATAAATGTTTACAACGAGGAATGGTGGGTTCTTGAGACAAGAGTCAATATCATTCAGCCTTAGTTCTTACAGCTTATTATACTCACTTAATCCTTATTATGAAGAGTTTCTCTTCATTTTAAGCTCAAATGCCCTCGTTAGCCACATACTGAGTCTTCAGAACTGGAGTTGGAAGGAAATGCATAACAGTTGACTTTAACTGAGTCCTTACTATTCGATAAGCTAATTAAGAAAAATGGTGAAACTCATGACACTTTTTTGTCTTTTTCCAGGAAATTGCGGCGATTCTCATCAGTTTTGGTCGGCACCCGGACTGGCTCTCCAAAGAAGTCAAGATCAGGTAAATGGCTTTGTCTAAACTAACGTTAGCGTGAAAAGTACCAATTGGTGCTTTGTAAACGCTTATAATGTTGAAATTCAATTAGTAAATATGGGTAATAGCTAATAGGAGGTTCAATTAAGCGAGAGTGTAGGACGTTCCAGTCTTGTCGATACGTAGGAGAAATTAAGAAATAATGAGCGCTCTTTGCTCATCAGAGAAGATCCCATTAGCGATATTATGAAATCTAAGTATTATAGGAGGTGTGATTCGACTTTTTGTAGTCGTGCATTTGAGCTGTACATTCATTTTTAGTTTAAAATTATTTCTCTTTCACCCTATCAATTCCTTGATTAATGATCCAGCCTTTACTCAGTTTTTAATGGGTTTTTTGGCTTTCTAATCAATCATGGAAATATGGATGGAAATGATTTATGTACTGAGATAACCTCTGGCAAGAGTGACTACCTCTAGGAAAATTTCAATTTCCCCTTCTCCACCCCCTTATTCGATCTGAGGTAATCTTGGGTTTCAAATTGGTCGCTTTATCGCTCCTCAATCGGACCTTTTTGAGACAGAAATCTTTAATTTCCTTATTTTGTGTGTTTTAATTTAGAGCGAGATTATTTTAATCATGAGCTGATAAGAACTTGACAGTATTCTTGTTTCGTAGATTACTCTTAACTATTAAACTAGTCAATGAAATACCTTATTAAGTAAATATAATAATAGAATGTTGGCTAGAGAAACTAGAGAAAGGTTAAATAGGTAGGTGTGTAGGGAAGACGC
The DNA here is from genome assembly GCA_009869795.1 of Neelides sp. FZ-2019. Classification (NCBI taxonomy): domain Eukaryota; kingdom Metazoa; phylum Arthropoda; class Collembola; order Neelipleona; family Neelidae; genus Neelides; species Neelides sp. FZ-2019. Next base: position 74,782 of record VJMY01000172.1, read on the forward strand.
GTGTTGAAGGGCTGAGTAAATAAAAAAGTATATTGGAAGTTTGGGAAAGGTGTGTGCTATTTGAGGCGTCCTAGATTGAGCTGTCGTTCCTTCATGTGTTACAAAGGGGAGAGAACTTGTTTGTGAGAGAAAGGGATGGAGGAAGGGCAGACGCTTTCGTATGGGAATACATACAAAGTGAGATTGTGAGTGATGGTAAGACATTTTAAAGACTTTTTTGCGTGTTCGGGTTGGAGGAGTTAAAAGTTGAAATCCTTGTAGCTAACCTTCGGAGAAAATAAATTCCTTGACCGACCCTTTCCGAATCCAACTCTGGGCGATTATTTTATGCATGCATGCAAGTTTGTCAGAGGGGAAACAAAAGTATTACACAGAGTTTTTTCTCCTCCTTTTACCTGAATTGAATTGAAGGGGAGTTGGGAATATTTGTGTGCGGGTGCCGCGAGGCTCACCACCAACTTTCATCTATGAATGTATGTATGAATGTGGGCAGTAAAAAATGTACGGCGGCCCGAGTCTGAATTTAATCGAATGAGAAAAGAGGCGAAAGAGGCTGAGTAGTCGAGAGCTCAACTCAAAATAAAGTTTTTTCCACGGCAGAGAGGGAATAAAAATCGTTGATTTTTGATGGAGTCTCCCTCAAGTTTGGGAGGCTTGCTTTAAGAGACTTCGCCTCACCTTCAGCATACTCAAGTCATTGAAATCTCCATAGGCCGAAGAGCGGGTCGATGCTGCTGTATAGCAGGAAGAAAGTTCGATACCGTCGAGATGGCTATTGCTGGAAAAAGCGGAAAGACGGGAAAACCACGAGGGAAGATCACATGAAATTGAAAGTACAAGGAACTGAGGTGAGCGTCTTACCTTTAGGAATCCATCTCTACTCCAACTCAATCCGATCCAATTGAATAGTGAATGAAAGAGAGTCCGTAAAAGCTCTCTTGTTCGGATGTTCTGGAGTTTCCTTCTATGAAATATTGATGATATCCTTCTAGGATTTATTGTTAAATCTTCTTTCTTCTTTTTCCAGTGCATTTATGGGTGCTATGTTCATTCGGCCATTCTGCCTACATTTCACCGGAGGTGCTACTGGCTCTTACAGGTGAAAAAAATCTTCTTCCAATGTGGGTCGTAAACCGCATCTCCCTCCTAAAACCATTCATGGCGGCTCTTAAAACCCTTCGTGTGAGCTCGAACATGCATGTGAGGAAGAAAGTAATCCACCAACCCCGTTAATTATTTCATACTTGAGTGAGGGGTCAAAGGAGGGCCGCTTGTCCGACCATACGTAACATTACATTTATATTCCTAATAATTTTTAAAGTCGAGAACTCATATGGGGCCTTAACTTGAATTTCTTAATATTAGAAAACATTTTTGGTAAGTTGCATGAATTGGGCGAATTTAATTCGTAGTTTAGTACTTTCTTCCTGTACACACGTGCATCATAAGTCCAAACATACATAGGTAGTTCGTAATATTTCATATATGTAACTACACGAATCAACTTTTTATCCAGGTAGTGTTTTAGAATATGAGAATTTAATTGTTAACATTTTTAATTTAGGCAAGTTTATATGAATTATTTTATTTAGTACCTACTTACTCATAACAATGCAAGGTCTTAAAACTGGGTGTGTCAAGTCACAATGATGATATGAGTTAAAGGACTTTCTTGATTAAGACGAATTGCTGGATAGGGATCTGGGCATGAACAAGGAATTTTAGATAAATAATATTTATAAGGATAAATTACTGTCACGTTAGAGGATTCTTGGGGATTCTTGAAGAAAATAATGACAAATTGGCATTTTTTCTTATGAATAATTTAAACTTTCAACACCTTTAACCTCATTTTCAAATAAATGGTCTTAAATAAACTTTTTTTCATTTATTGACTCGAACATGATATTGGAGTGAAATGTGATTAGGTAGGTATGTCCGTTTGCACTCAAAGTTTGTTGAACTCGGAAGAAATCTCTTATTTGGAAAGTAAAAAGGAAAGGAGCTCCAATTCATCAAGATTTCAATCGCGCGTCTGCGAGCCCCACAAAATCCATTTTTGATTTTAAGTCTGCGGAGTCGAGCATTTGCTCTCCTTACTTAACATAATAAAAGTAATGAACCTGAGAAATGTATGGGACGACGCCATTTTAACCCAGTTCCCTTCTTTTATGGCATTTAGACACCGGACGGAATATGAAAAAGGGTAAAATGTTGGATAGGTCAAGCGAGCCGAGTGTCTAGGAAATCGTAGGAGGATTAGTGAAGTAAGTCGGGGAAATCTGCTTGAGATTTCAAGCTTGTTTGAGGATCAATCCCCCTTTTCTTTTCTTCCCCTCCCTCACAAAGGATTGGGCCCGATTCCTCTTTGAGCTAACGTAATGTTCTCTTCTCGTGTGTGCGTTCCTGGAGGAGTCTATCCCATTGTATTCCGATTTGCTTCAGCTCTCATCCCAGGTTTTGTTTCAGTTTGCTCAGGCGAGTCTAATATCCTTTTAATGATAATATGATTACACTGTGTCAAGCACTCCTTGAGCAATAGGCAGAATCCACAGAGAGTGTTTGTCCTCCGTGTGGGTGTGTTCCCCTCTCTATATAGGTTCAGATTTAGGAGAGATTAGCTCCTTGAAGGCTTACTACCACGGTTGCTTTGAGAGTTATCACTCCGACTCTCCTTAAGCCATCCTACTTTTTGCGACCATGACAAGTGGGAAACGCTGTCTTAAATTCCTCTCCGACTCTCCCAGCTATCTTCCATAAAGGGTTTAATGCTCTCCTCAAAACCAAGAAATAATGCCTTTCCTCTCAACTAAATTGAATTTATAGTCAGGTTAAATTGAGAAATAAATTGTTTTAATCATTTGTTTGGATATTATGAGGAATAATAGGATTAAGAGGCTGAGTTATGAAATAGCCACTAATGGCTCTTCGTCTCGCCCTCTGAGAAATAAAGACATATTTACGGACCAGGATCCACACGGACGTGTCGCCGATGATATGAAGCCCTTAAATTAAATTGAGATTTTGAGGAGCAGAGTGAGGGAAGGAGCCAGTGGAGTTGTCTCCAAGGAGGAATGGATAGGTCCATCTTCGTAAATGCATTAACGACGACGCTTCTGCCCAGATCTCCTCTAAGAGCTTCCCCTTTCTTACTATCATCTCCTTTTCTCCGAGCCAGCTCTCGAGGCGCCGAGATCATTTGTGACTTTCGCTGACTGGAGTCCGCCTTGACCAAAAGGAGAAAGCGGCGAAACTCTCTGCGACCGCTATAAGCCTAATCGATTTCAAAGCCAATATTTTTGTCTCGAGCGACCCTCTTGGGAGATCCCGAATGTGTTTCTTCTTCCCGACTCCCCCATACGTTTCGCCTCAATCTATATATCCTTTGTGCTTTATTATGTTTTCTGTCACCAACTGGTCCAACTCGACGAGGAGACCCTTTCGGAGGAAATCAAGTAGGGAAAACGTTTCGTGCCGTTGGTCCATCAAGGGCGGATGATGCCCATCGTCATTTGCCGTCCTTGTGTCCGGTATTTACACAGGGCATTAATAGTTCCTTTGGATTCTGATGGGAAATGGCATTTGATATGGGAAACCAGTTTGGCAATTGGGCTTAGGTCGGGGACGATTGGGATTCGTTACTACCTCCGTGATTCGATAGCCCTCCCCTTTACAGGGATATAAAATAAAATAAATGCTTGATCAGCCATCCATGGGTGCTATCTTATGACGTATTTTATCATGGCATTATCATTATCGTCTATCTTCCCGACTCAACCTCTCACCCAGAGCCTTTTCCCTTTTAACTGGATTCTGAACAATCCCGAAGATGACCCATCTGTCTCGCTTTCAAAGAGGAATAGCCCGTTCTGTACAAACGACCCCACATTAACTTGGGCCCATAAACTCTAAAACACAAGGCAAGAGAGATGAATCGTTCTTTCATGTCACAATATTCAATTTAAATAACAGAGATAAGAATATTAGGAGACGGGTTTCCATGCGGCTAATGACAATAGGATCATTATAAGCTTCATAATATTGTTAGTGCTCATTTCAATTTGCTTTCGGCTCAAAAATTTTAAATTTTCTTGTAATAATAGAGATTTATTTTTCCTCTGTAAAGGTATAATTTTACAATTATTTCATACTACGCACAAAATTTAAATTTTTATGCTCGAAATAAACATGCATACCTTTATATATTTACTATTAAAAGAAATAGCGAACTTTTTCCAAGTGGATATAATAAGTCATTTAAATAAAGTAACATAGGCTAATTAGATTATTACAAAAAATTACATACTAACATTACTATACATTTCTATTTATTATATAGATATAACCAGGTAAAATACGGTTTAGTTTAGGTTTAACTTTTCCAAATGAAAAGCATATAAATTCTAGTTACATTTTCTAAATAGAAAATCCACGTAATCTGAGCTTTTCATAGCAGTATGAAAAATAATTACTCTCTCAGCCTTCCATACTCGACTCTATTAAATCTCTTGTGAAAGGGTAAAATGCAATTTGCATGTCCGAGATTTTTTAAAGTACGTATTTGATAACAAGCACATTTTTTAAGCTCCAGTTCTACATCGAATACAAAAGGGATAAAGTTTTTTCTCTTTTAATCTAAACTATAAACTTTTTTTAGATTTTATATCTTATTAATGAAGTATTCCAAGTTCTCTTAATTATGATGACAAAAAATTGAATGACGAGAGATAAAAAATTACTGGTCCCTAATTGTATTCTGGGAAGTTTCTTTCTGGAGGTTGTGAGAGCCGAGAGTTGGAAAAAGTCGGAGAAAGGTAATTTGATGAAGAAAAGAACTTTATGAATTAATTACGCTTTCCGTCAGAAGTCAAATCCACAATGGACCTTTCCCTCGTTTTGGCCAAGTAAAAACGAGTGGGGATTTTGTAATTTGTGAGAGGAAGGAAAGACAGTGAAGGGGAGCTGGGGCCTGACATTATTGATTTAGAGAATAAATTAGCCCTCGCCCGTTCTTCTTCCCATCCGCAATAAATCGAGGGCCTCAGTCCTTTTCAACCTCAGGAGGAGAGAGTTCGAAGGGAAGGCCAATAAGTAAGGGGGGATATGGAGGGGAGGCTATTAGGATTCTCCATGCTGGTAAAGTATTTTGGCAGGTTCATAAAGAGGAGAGACTGAGTTATGCCGACGGGAATCTTTAGAAAGAGCCACACGTTGTTTGCGGTAAATGGGGCATGAGTGAATGTTCCCATCATATAAATTCGATCCTACTAGAGTGGAGCCCTACCTTTCTAAGAGGTGAACTACTACCAGGCTCCGCTCTCGGGTATCTATCATGGTTCAGAACGGGAGAAAGTGTGTGTATTGCCCGTCGTACCAATGGGCTTCTTGGCTTATTCCGAGGCTCAAACCGCTTGAAATAATGGATGAACGACCCTAGTAGCCGTCGTTTGTTGCCCAACTCACAATTTTCAATTTGAACTTGTAACTAATGAGGCTCATTTCTACAGAACCCGGACATTGTTCTTGTCCATTATTTGAACGTGCCGTACCCGGACGATAATAAATTGATCATCACATCGAATGTGTCCATGTGGGGCGACAAGAAAGAATGGACCAAGGATGAATTGATCTCACAGCTGAAGCCCATGTGTAAGTTCCCCTATTTTCTTAATACGCTTTCTTTCCTCGCCAGATTTCTCATGTTCGCGATCGACAGAGCGAGCGGTGAGAGCGAAGGAGGAAGGTCTTATTAGACACGCTCCTATGCACTATTAAGAATCCTTTTCATAATCCACCGAGGAACTTAATATCAACTTGACACTCTGAAAAATTGCTTAGCATGATAATAAAACAGATAGATAATCTCCATTATTCCTCCCATCCTACTTTGTCACTTATTTAATTTCCTCCAATTACAGCTCCACTTTAACGCTCTTTTATCAAATAATCCATTTATTGATTTGCTAATATTCTGTGAGTGAGAATTTCCCAGGACCGTTTGCTCACAACAAGGCTGGTTGAAATCCATGAATTGTATATATTCATGAAGGAACATGAGCTTAAGTCCATACTGGAGAACCTCCTATACAAATAATAGCAAGAGCCTGTATTTACCCCAAAGCTCAAGAATGTGAATGTGAAGAAGTGTGAGAGGAGTTTGAAGCCGAGAGAAAAGATCCTCTGGACTGATAGCGTAATGGAGCGATTTGAGTGTGTATTTGTTACTATTTGGAAAGCCTTGATCTTTCATTTTGGAGGTCGAGTAAACGGTTGGGCATCCTATTCATCTTACTTTCCCGACCTTTTCCCCATTTTCTAAGATTCATTCATGGGTCCTCTTGCCTCTTGGAGTCTCGAGGCCCGTCGAGGGCGGGAAAAAGGAAAAGGAAAAGAATGAGGAGAATGGGAAATCGACAGGATGAAAATTCAGGATCGACTCGTCCAGAGCCTATATCTATTTTTTCTTTCTCCCGTTAAAATAAGAAAGCTGTTCTGGGAATGGGATCCACCTATTCTTCTTCCTATCTCACTTCCTCTCTCCTTGTGTACAAGGAGAGCTTGAGCTTCCAATTTTCTCTCCTTGGGCCAAAAGGCTTTATCACTCTGCCTTCAATTCGCTCTCCCCTTTGCTCTCCCGTGAAAGGCGATCGAATGGGCGCAAAAATTGGTTTCCTTGCCTTGTTATGTCAAGGAAGGTGAGGCGGGAGAGGAGTGCATGGGGGATTTATGAGGATCATAAAATATCGTCTCTTTTTCTCTCCAGTTTTCAGTGAAGAGGAGCCTGATCTCAATAACGAGCTGGAACTCTCGGTAAGTCACCGTCGTGTATCTACAATACCTCTGCTTATGGTCCTATGGATCCTTTATTCCTAATGGAACGTAATCGTGTGCCGGGCGGAGAGTCCATAAAATGGGAAATGTATGGACGAGTGTCCAAAGGCGGCGGCTTCCTCACTCTTCGGCCCCACGACGGCTCCCTCCATTCGATCCTGGGCATTAGAATGAAATAATGTGAATTTCCCCGAGCTGGGTTGGATTTAGATTTAGGGTTTAATCAGCCATTTACACTACTCTTGGCCTAGTTGGGCTTGGGAAACATGGGCTGACTTTTAATTGCTCCTTTTCCCTAACAATGGGTAGTTAAGTGGGTGGTTGTGCGTAGCCTACGAGAATTTCTAATTTTAAAGGATTTTATTTCATCCAGCTCTCACCAGAAGAACTCATTCTCCATTGAAAAAGACAATTCATATTCATTGAGAGGGATTTGAAATGCAAATAAGCTCATTGTCAGCCATCCGGCCGCTTCAACGACGAGGCGGGCTTATTCTTAAGAATAGGCGAGGAATTTAAATTAAAAGAAACCTTCCGAGCTCATGTACAGGTTTTTTTTTAAAAAATAAATGAATTTAAGCCGATTATTAGTTTAAAGGCAAGATCCGTATTTCCCTCGACTTGTACTCTTTGGGGATGTAAATGAGAGGAAGGGCGGCGTTCCTCGGAATGATTTAGAATTATTTTTATTCTTTGGCTGGTAATGTAATTTGAAACAAGTGTGAGGAATATGACTCTTTTTGTACCGCTCATACTCGTTTCGTTGTGATCCATATTGCCACTTTTTGGCAACGTATTTCTTCATTCCCCGACCCACTCACTGACGCACATAAATAATTCAATTTTCTGTTTTACTATCCTCGCCAATTTGGGCTCCGTAATTGACTCGATGTAAGGAGGAGAGACAAACCGTCTGTTTCCATTCCCCGTTTCGCCCCTTCCTTCTTCAAAATTGAAACTTTCTCCTTTGACTTTTTCTCTTCTCCACAATGTCATTCTCTTTGAAGAGACTTTGCCAATTTGGTAGTTTGATAGAGTCAGCTCGGTTTCAATTCCTTTCCTCGCATAACCAGCACTCATGAAGGAACTCGCGACGGGGAATTGGAGAATGGCAGGCCCACTCTGTTGAGCCTACTATGCAAATCCCCCAACTCATTCCCAGATATGGAGGATAAAAAGAAGGAAGAGAAATAATAATAGGATAAACTTTCGCCTTCTGCATGTTGAGGACGGATTTCCCATACACTCTCCTTCGTATAATAATATAAATATACAAAACTTGCATAAATTAACTCGGGGGTAAATAGGACAGGAAGGTTTATGGCAATTCCTGAATCCATAATATAATATGACATGCGACTCTGAGTGAGTGTTTCCATTTCTATCAAACTTTTAAGCCTCATGAAATATTCGACTATGTTCTACTAAATCTCAGAGAAAACTTTACCCAAATTCATTCCTTTTGAAATACAACTTAGATTTTCTCCCATTTTTAATCATTTTTTCTTCATAATTTGACTTAATCTTTGCTTTTGGAATCATTACTCTCATTCAGCATCATCTATTCCAGATTTTTACACTTCAAATAAATAAAATTACTATTTATAGACTTAACATTAACATTAATAAGTGATCTTTAAATTTCGACTTTAATTAAAATTTCATTTTTAATAAGAGTTTTAATCAAAGATATTTACTAGGCTGAAGCTCTTTGTTTAATTGACCAAATGGTAAAAGGGATTTAATCTTTCAAAAGAGAGAAATCGTAATAGAGACTCTTGAAAGATAAAGTAATAAAGTTTGATTATTCCGAGTATTTAAACTAATGGAATGGTCGATGTTTCTCATTCATTTCGCCCATATTCGGCCAGAAGAGTCAGCGGATTGAAAATGAAAGTTTGCTCTGGCGACCCAATTAGTCTGTGGTTCCCCTTGAGCTTTTAAATGAAGGCCGAGTCGTCGTAAAAGTCTTTCATTTTATTTTGTTTTTCGACTCTTTTCTGCCCAGACCGAGAGCTGACTTCTTCACCGATAATTTCATACTCTCGTAGTTTAAAACTACTTACTTTACACTTTCAAGTTCTGAATGGGGAAAGTTTAAGAGTGAGAGGAGGGAAAGAAAGGGATGACGAGAGTTTGAATGTGTGAGGAAGGGCGGGGAGTTGAGTGGTCGGTCACAGCTGAGGGAAACGTCGTCGTCGCCCTCCACACGACGTCCTCTAATTAAATGAAAGGTAAAAAGGAGAGAAATATTAAATTCGGATTCAATTTCCCCTCTTCGGGATTTAGTGTTCTTTTGAGGTTTGAGTGGGAAGGAGAGGAAATTAGAAATACATACGGAGTGGAAGTAGTGGATGGGGGAAGAGGAAGTCTTGGGAGGATTTCCGCCGGAGGAATTTCCGAAAGAAATCTGAGAAAGAAGAGAGGGGGAAGAGGAGTAAATCTAGGGAAATGTATAGATACATAGATAATAACCGTGAAGAGGATTCGTTCCGAGAAATGGAATGGAAAGGAATTCTGAAGTTGGGAAGGAATTTATTTTATTCGCTGAATACGAATCGGAAAGGGGTTGGCTGGCTCTCTTCGGTTCCAGAGGAAACTCGAGCCTTCGTTTCCTTTTTTGATGGAAAAATGGCACAGTGATGTCCCGCTCTTCCATTCCTTCCACGACTCCCTATTTTATGAGCTTTTCCCTTGAAATATGTAGACGGCGGAAACGGTGGAAGCGATTGTCTTGCAATTGATGGAGAAACAGCGGCTCGCACGCCAGACGGTCGCATCGGCCGACTCGTCCCCGCTCGTTTCCAGCTCATCGGGCCCTGGGTCCTGTCCGCCGCCCAACTCCGCCGCTCACCCAAACTCAACAACAAACTCGATCGGGAGCGGGAACGGCGGCCCGCGGCTCTCGTCCTCGTCCTCGACCTCCTCGCTCGTGCAGATTCCAAGCATTCCCACCTCGGCCTCGTCGCCGGCCGTCGGCGACTCCCACCAACACCAGAGTCGACTTGCCATGAATTTGAACGCCGTGGTGACGGCCGGCTCGTGCCCCAACGGGGTCACTGGCGGAGGAAACGGACCTTCGTGCCCGTCAGGTGGACCCAACGAAAGGCCTTTCGTACTAAACTTGTCCCAATTCCAAACGGCAGGAGGGCTGATTATTCTTAATGGGAAGCCGGCGGCTGCTGCTGCGGCGGCGGCCGCGGCCGCCGCCGCTGCCTCGCAAACCGTCTCGGCCACTACGTCTGGTTCCGTTCAGAGTCACCAGCACCAACATGCCTCGCTCACAACGGTCCAGAACATCAAGTGAGTTCCCTCCGGCTCGGGGTCTATCTTATGCATTAGCTTCTCGTTTCCTTTTAGGAGCTGCAATGGGACCGTGACGACCTCGGCTCTCGCGGCTTCCCTCATGGACATCCAGAACGCAAATGGGAACGGAAATGGGGGCACTGAGGGCTCCGTCGCCTCGACGACGCTCACGAACGGAACAAATCACACTCTGTTCATCCAACAGCACCACCACCACCAACAGCAGCACTTTGCAACTCTCGCCACAAAAGTGTCATATCAACACCAGCAACATCATAGCTCACACCACGGGCAACCTCATGGATCCAATGGCCAGACCACTCAAGGAGTTCCTGAAAACTTTTTTCAACAAGAGACTTTTGACATGTCCCATGAAGACATTCAGCAAACACTTTCAGCCAACATGAACATGGTTGACAGCTCCGTGGACCTTGAGCCCATGTCTCCTTCTGCGGATGACGTCTTCGTGAATCTCGACGCGTTTGACATTCTCGCTGACTTATCTGATGATCTAGATCAGCACGGCCATCACGGTCATCCAGCTCTCGTCATGAATTGTGTTGGTGTTTCCGGCATGGGGGAGAAGAACACCATTGTGGACATCAATCCTGAATGGGCATATTCGGAGGTAAGAACCAAGGATTTAGTTTTCTAATTTTTAAATGGTACTTAATAAGATTATTAAGCTTAAATTACAAACCAAAAACAGCGTCATGTTGTGTTTAATGAATGATTTTTATTTAAAGTAAAAATAAATTATACAACGGACATTTGTACCCTGAATTTAGGAATTTAAATGTAAGTACTCGTAAATCTAGATACATTCAAAACTGTATTTTAACCACATGGTTGGCCTCGTTCACGTCAAATGTAATTTTTGCCTAGCGTGACTTTCCTTTGTTTTAAAATCCCTTCACTTAGACATTTTGAATTATAAGAAACTCTTGTAGTAACTATAAAATTCATGAGGATTTCAACCAAAATTTTCTTTTATTTATGCCATTTTCCTTTTTGAAATGGGAAGTGGATGGATTAAAAATAATCCGATCACTGTTACTGACTTTCAATTATTCAAGAACATTTGGTAATGCAATTAAACATGAAATTTTTTAAATGTACTTACATTACTCTTACATTCGGACTGAAGCAATTTATCAAATGACAAAAATCGAATTAATTTAGTTTTTAGAACGTTACATAAAATACTTACATTTTATAGAGCTTTATTAAGCCTTTTAATTTCAATCATTCATCACAAAATTGTTTATATGGTCTATTCATAGTTTTAATTACAATTAAATGAAATTAATATGGGGAAAGTGAAGCAAAAAATTTTTTTACAAGAAACTAAGAAAGTTACTAAATGAGAAGAAAAGTTAATTTTTCAGATATATCTAATTGATTGTTGAAGTTACAATTCATTAGGTAAATAATACAATACATGTTCTTGGGAAATGTTGGATTTTATTTCCTTTTCCTTTGTCTTTTTAACTTTAGTTAACAATACATTTCCAATAAAGAGGCTCAAATGTTTCATTCTTCCGGCTTTCATCGCATTTATTTGGTTTTTACGAGCAATTACAGAACAAAAGCTTAGCCTAACAATAGATTTTTAGCAAAGAACTCCAAGAACCACAAATGCTGAGCAGAGTTTTTAATCTCATTTTTTATAACTCAAGAACCTTAAGCCATTTCGTAGGAAACTTTTTGGGTAAGAATGAAAATTGAATTCTCATTTGATCCGAATGTATTCAAAAGAGGGCCCGAGTCATAATTTATAAAATATGGTCCAAAGCACCGCTCAATGTGGCTGTTCAAGCATGCTAAGGGGATTAAATACGCTAAATGAAGATTAATTTCGCAGTTATTATTCAATCATTATCGAGCATGATTTCTAATACCAGCCACTTTGGTGGAATATTTCATTAAAAGCTTAAGCTGAAAATTGCTCAATATTTCTAATAATTTAATATATCAACTTAAACTATACCTTTCTTAGTTAATTATTATACTAAATTAAATAAAAAATTAATAGATGTTTTAATTTTTATTTCTAAATAAAATATGTAGTAAGATTATAAATAATTATCTTTTACAATCATATAATTTGCAAGCGTATGGCGTACAAATGAAAGGATTATATTTATGTAGGAAAAATTATTTTTCGTTTCAACTCAATCCCCTGATTCCCAGCGGTTCGAAGAGGAATGAGAGTAAAATGGGATTTCATTTTGTTTCTAATCGGGCGCGAGGCGAGTTGATTAAATTGGACGAGATTGATAGTCAGAGAATGAGATGTGTGTGAGGGGAAGAGGGTGTGTGTGTATTGTCTATACAAGGGTTCTAAGTGTGACTATACTCATATTCCTTCTGTTGTATCATCTCACAGGGTGGTACGAAGATATTGATAGTGGGTCAATTCCACAACCCGCATTGGGACTATTCGGTGCATTTCGGTGATCTCCCGGTTCCTGCTGTCTACCTTCAGGCTGGCGTCCTCAAGTGCTTCTGTCCTCGTAAGTCAAAGTCAAAAAGTTTTGTTTTATTGTCCTTTCGGCTAACTTATTGGCGAGTTAGTTCGGCGAGTCGGAGGCGAGCCTCGTTGGTAATTTTCCCTTTTATGACTAATAGTCTCCTCTATGAGCTCCGTGTGGCCTGAGGAGGCCAAAGGAAGGAAATTGGATATAACCCGCTTCCGAACGAGGCCCTCTTTACAAACTTGGCCAACCAAACGGAATCGAAGGGTTAAACTTTAATTAGAGAGACAAGAGCATTTATAAGAGAGTTATAGGCGGAGGAACTCGAGAAGGTAATCCGAGTTTCAACAGAGAGTCAACATGTCAAACGTTGTTGGCCGCAGCTCCTGCCTCGATCACGTTTTGAAGGAGAAAGCCGTTGTGTTCTGGTCGTGAGAGCCCCTTGGTTTCTCATGCGTCTGGCTACATGAGGATGGAGTGAGAAAACTTTTCAAATTATTCACGGTACTTTGAGGATCTAAGGAGAGGAAGAAGACCATTGAGTATTGCTTTCTTGGGGCGATTATCCATTCATAAGAAGTCAGCTGGTGGGGAAATGTGTGATATGGTTGTGAAACCCAGAACACGACACGACTCGTTTGTCACTGTCGCGTGAAAACTTTCCAGGATTTGAATTTATGTGGAGGAGGAGAGGAAGAGCGGGTCTTTGGATTTTTATCTTACGACCCTAATATTCGTATGAGAGGGAAACCAGAGAGAGGATAAAGATATCAAGAGTCCACCTTCAGGATTACATTACTCTCTCAACTCCCCCTTATGCTCTGGTTCAATTCCGCCAGGCTCTCTTTCTTTCTTCTCTCCGAAATGAGTTAGATTCTCTTCTCCACTGATTTTGATTCATCGTAGGAGTCTTTTGTACATACTTAGTACGCCTCGTCCACACTCTCCTTTTTCTTCCCCGAGAACACTTGAGGAATTCCTGATGAATGAGCTCCCCCACACACTCACTTTTTTCCATCTCTTCAAAATAGGAGCCGAGAGTAGAGTGTATGGGAGATCTCGTCAGCCGTTCTTTTTCCTTGGTTAGTTTTTCCACATCTCCGAACGCGCCACGGGTTAAACTGCTCGAGAGCCCCTCATATTATGCACTTTCACTTTGGAGAGAGAAAGAGATAGAAAAAGGTCTTTAGCATTATCTCTATTACAACCCTTCCCTTCCGCTCCTCCCGACCGACTGAGTTTGGCCTTTGAGGAAGATAAGCATAAGTGTGTATTCCGCTGCGGAATGGGACGCCATGAATTATGAGACGAGAGCGACTCAAGGGAAGCCTCACATTCATCCATATCGCGGCTCAAACCCTCATCTGCTCGACTAGCCCAAAAATCCACTTTGAATAATTCGAGATAAAGTCGTTTATTTACTCATAATCTCCACTCCCATTAATACGGATGAAGAAGGCGCTTTATTTGGCGGAAATCTGCCGTCATCCTTCTTCCATGGGATTTTGAATTTGAAAAAAGCGGAGCGTCTTTAGGCTCATTTCAAAATTGCGCTCTCTGTCCTCCCTTGGAGGGAACAGAGGAATTTGACAAAATAATATTATTGTTGAGCGACATAAAGGGAACATATGTCGAGACATTTGCGAACCCAGAGCTCGTAGCCCTTGTTTCAATTTCTTGGCTAAGCTCCGATGATTCTGCTGAGAAAGATGATGTAACAGATTCTTCAAGGCTCCCGAGATGAAAGTCATTTCTTGAAAAATGAGGAAATGAAAGTTTGAACTGGAGGAGGAATTCAAAATTGTTCATTCTCAGTGAGTCTGAGAGGGAGAGGATCGAGTAATTTGATGAGATGAGTTCTATTTCTCATTTATAAGGAACAGAGCTAGGAGGGTTTTACAGGGCCTTGTTCCTCGTGAAGGAGGAAATGTAATATGTTCCCTCGCTTCCCCCCGCTTCATTCGACAACGAGGTTGAGAAACAACTGAAAATTGAAAATCTTTTGAACTCCGTTTCTGATTTCTCCCTTTGTGCCAAATAAGCTTGAATGAAAATCCCGCTGTCTTTTCACTTTTCATAAGGAGAGAGGAGGGAAATGTATTAGATTAGATTTAGTCTTGGTTTCAAAGCTCTCACAAGATCCTCTCTTCTGTTTACTTGGAGACTGAAGAGGAAGCGATATGATATTTTCTACTCCTATTTTTCCCCTTTCCGTCCACTTCGCCGGATGCCATTGCCATTCTTGGCTGGAAAAGCCAAGGCAAGGGAAAAGTCTTCTTAGCATGTGGTACACAATGCCAATTGCCTTGAGCTTTCAACTCGAATTCTTGCATTTGAATTCGGATTATGGCAAAGAGGCCTCCTCGGCCATAGAAAAAAAGAGAAAAGCAGACCTGCATAAGTTGTGAAAGCAGATTCTTTCGGATGTCAGCCCCACTTTTTTCAACTCAAAAATTGGGAAAGAGATTCTCGTTCTCTTCTCTCTCCTACTCGTTTCCTCCTCATCGATTTTACACTTAATGAGTTTTTAAAAGTCAAATCCGCCTCCACCCTGATTCCGATACATTCTTAGGAGCTGAATTGAATTGGAGCCTCCGAACATCATCGTAATCACTATTTACTATTATTGCTCCCAGCTCCCCACTCAACGGAGGAGAAATGTAAAAAAAATCAACTGTGTGTTCCTTCCTTGGAATTTCTATTTACTTTATGGCCCGCTTTTGTCTGCCCCCATTGTTTTAACCATTTGGTCCCAGAGTACCTCACTTCCTCTTTCTGAAGGGAAAAAAGGTTTAAAAAATTCCTCTCCTCTGGTTATATTGAGGACTGAATTGGGCTTTCGAGCTTTATGTTTTTTCACTTTTTCTTACCTCTCTCGCCTTATTGGGCTTAAATCGGTTCGCCGGCGTCAAAGAAAATTCATTGGAGGTGGAGGGAAGGGAAGTGCCATTGTTACTGATCTTGTGGAATTCCTTCTTATTTGCCTCCTGGCCCCCTTGTACATTGTTATTATACATTCCGCGGAGTTCGAGATGAAACGAAATTGAAGAGTCGATACATATCAGCATGTACTTAACTGGGAATATATCCCTGATCAACTGCGTTTTCGTATATAAAGATTATATTGCAAACATAGTATTGACTTGTGTGTGTGTGTGTTTGTAATATAATAGGAAAGTATAGCGGGAGTATTCGCATAGGCGAATATGCATTTAGTTTATGTGTGTCGGTTTGTGAAAGCGAAGTTGTGAATGTGAGGAAAATCAGAATCGATTTTCCCCTCCACTCACACGAGGAGAGTCTCTTGAAGAAACTCGTCTTACTTTTGATCCTTGGATGCTCCACTGCACCTTTTTATTACAAGAGGAAGTAAATGTGTACATTTCCCATTTCCCTTATGAGCGAACTCACTCCGAATTGGAGGAGGATTGAAAATATTAAATGTATAATTCACTCCGCCGGGGATCCTTTCCCCTTAAAGTATTTGGCTCGAAAAATTTTATTTGACATTTTATGCTTTACGAGTGAGTTTGGTCTTAAATCCCCTCCTTGAGGAATGATTCATCGCCTCCTACAGTTTAATTCGGTTGATTAAAGTGAGTGGTGTATGAAGAGTGGAGTTGAAAGGGTTCCTTTGGATCTCTTCCAGCCTCCTTCCCCATATTTCTCCGGATGAAAAGGAGTCCTTTTTGTCTGGATCTTTTGGAGGTCATGGAGCGGTAGGAGTTATTTGGGCTCCTCGGGGAGAAAAGGACCAGAGAGGGAATATGATCATAAGCAGAAGGCTCGGAAGATTAAATCGGAACTAATGTTTGCTCGATGACTGAGCGGCTCATTCTTCTTTTCAGCTCACAGCCCTGGACTCGTCCCCATCCGCGTGTACTCCAACGGCAAGCAGATCTCGAGCAACTCCATGGTGTTCGAGTACAAAGCGGACTTGCGGCTTAATTTGGTTCCGGTCCCGCCATCGGATACTTCCCTCAAGTTGTGTCTCATTCATCGGATGGAGTGTCTCGAGAAATGCTTCAGGAACTTCAAGGTACTTGGATGAATAAGCCTTTAGCTCATTCTCTCACATCCACTTCTTAAGTAAATAAGTAAGAAAGTAACGAAGAAAGGCTTCCCTTTCCCCAACGTGTGCTGGTCCAAGTGCAGGCTTGAATGGAGAATTGCCGTCGAGACCCATCCAATTACGCCTTTTTGATATTTATTCTATCTCTTGCTCCTTCAATTTCCCCTTTATCCTCTTGGCAAAAGAAGTTCTTAGTGGGAGCAATCAGTCTATTTTCCTCCCAGAATACCCCCGTTTATAATGGAGGCCCCTACAATGGGTTGACTAAGACCCAATTTAGACTCATGTGCACCTCTCGTGAAATTGCTTATTGCCTTTTTTGAGCCAAATAAGATTTCTTCTCGGGAGACGTCTCTCTTTCAAGTCCTGGGCACAAACAAACCAGGAGACAGGACAGAATTTAAATATGTACCTATGAATCCCTACGGTCCTCAGAATTGTATACTTATAGTAGACCTTGGCATGGCAAACAAATCTCGGCGAATTCTAAGTGGAACGACGTGATCCTCGAATTTCATTTTGACCTGCATATTCTTTGAGTTCAAATAAATTACTTCCCTCGTCCCAGTCCTTGACACTCCCATCATTCGTTTCCGGGAATTAATCATTATTGGACTACTAAATCAGTCAGGAATTTGATTCTTTGCGCTTTTCCTAACCAAATCAGGCGAGATTAACTTTCTCCATTTCTTTCCTTGTCAGTGTTGTCAGAACAAAAAAACTGTTTGTCTTGGGTCCGAAAGCGAGCGTGGAAGAAACAAGTTTGTTTTTCATATAAAATGCATTATCAGGAAAATTCATATCAAATTCACAAAGTGTACTTCATAAAGAATGCTGACGAACTAACAGGGACAAATAACGTCGAGTTAATTGTTTTTTAAATTTAAATCCCAACAGATCCACGTTTTTATAAAATGCGACTTGAATTCGTAAAACATAATTTTAAGTACGTTTATTTAGACATGATGCGACGTGATAATGTTATTCAACTTTCATTTGCTTAAATTATACTTATCAATTTCGGTTATCCCGTAATTGTGACTTGTGTTTTTATAAGGCGCTTTTAATTATATTCTAGAAAATTTTGTAATAGTTATGTATCATTCATGGACCATAAATTAAGTAAATTTCAAAGGTGAGAGTTAAAAGACTTAAAATGGAGAAGTTAACGTTAAATGTTATGTTCAGTTCAGTAATAAAAGGTTGACATTTTTTATATGGAAGGCATGAAACCTGCCCTTTGATTGAGGTTAATCCGGAACGTTTTTAATTAAAAAAGTCATTCCTTTTCTTGTTGAACACTGTGGGTCGTTGTTCTCGGGAAAGGAGAGAAAAGTTAGAAATCGATTGAAAGGGAATCTCGGCATGAAAATATTAGTAAAGTGGAAAAGAACTTGAATCATTAGTGTTTTAATTGGAATTTGCAGAGTGATTTGTACGGAGCGAGGTCGCTGGAAGATTGCATTGTGAAGATTTGCTGTGAGATGATGAGTCAGGAGTGGAACTCCCGGACGGCCGACTGTGGCATGCCCTCAGATCGGGGTTTGACTCTTCTCCACATCGCGGCGGCCCTCGGGTACACTCGCCTCGTCTTCACCCTCATACAGTGGAAGAGGGAAAATCCCTCAACCATCCTCGATATGGAGGTCAACTCATTAAAAACGGACGACTTTGGACTCGTTCCACTGGTGAGCCTTTTATTCCGCCTCTCCAATTCTTCTCGAATAAAAAAAAGAACTGGGAAGAAGTTTCTCCGCCCTTCTTCTTATTCGCTCCCCGATTTCTTTTTAAAAGCATTATATGAATGCTTAGAATGTGAGTGAGAATGGGCTAGTTAGAAAATGTCCAAAGTTTTCTCTTTCTTTTATTTGCTCCTACTTTTTTCCCCTCTGCTTTTACTCTCTACATAACGCAGAGGGACTCAAAGGGTTTTTTTGCATTGTAACGGCCTGGAACTTGCCGCGGGTGGGGGCTTTTACTCAAAAGAAATTGCGTTTTCGGGCTAGGAAGCGAAATGATAATGATTTTTCGATTCGTCCCCTTTTGTTCAACTTTGATTTCGGATTCTCGGCCGAGTCCCTTAATTAAGAAATGAGAGGTCTGGGAGAAAGCTAATTGTGATCTTGGCCAGCGGAAGAGTGCATATTTCGAACTCAAGAGTCATTTGTTCCAGATGTGGTGTGCTCGTTATGGACATTTGGAGTGTGGGATAATTTTGGCACAATGGAGTCCGGAGTCGCTGGGGAAGCGGGATGGGAATGGACTTAACTCGAGTCAGATCGCCGTGGCCAGAGGCTTCGTCAAGTTCGGCTCAGAATTGGAGAAAATCCAGGCGAGTCGAACCAATCATCCCCCTTCTTTTATCCAGTCTCACGACAATGAAGACTTCTCGATGAGTTAGTGCTTTTACAAGGAGATCCCCCTTTAGCATCCCTTTACGAACACCCTTCGACATCTACTTAAATCCTTCTTTCTCTATGGCCCATCATTCATCGCTCTCTTTCATGGGGTTTTCAGGCAACTTGGCGAGATTTCAAAGGTCCTCCAGCTCTGTCTCCGAAGACTTTGGCCTGAAAGGTACGGCCCTTACAATAACTATTATAATGAGAAAACAATGAAAAATATGTGAAAGGCAGAATTTATTCATTGGGGGAATTTCAGATTGTTTCTTCGGGCAGCCAGACACAACCCTTGAGCTTTCTTTGCCATCAGAAGAGGAGTCTCGAGTTTTGACGCTGGCGGAGCAAATCATCGCTGCCATGCCGGAGAGGATTAAGGTTTGACGAGAGGGAGGGGAAGAGTGAAAAGTCAAAGACTCAAGTGAAGATCGTTTATTATAGAAGGAGAGCAGTGAGGAGATGTCGCCGTGTGAGTCTCAAGACTCGTCTTCAATCATGAGCAGTGACCCTTCGGAGCAGAATGAATTTACTTTTGAGTTCACAGACAGAAACTACAGGTTGAGCAAAGTTTCCCTCAAACTTTTCACCCTCTAGACACTTTAAGCCGATGAAGGAAAGGACTCACGGCCAAGATGGATGATCTTTTCACATAGCGGAATATATTTGAAATTTTAGATATTATGATTCGGGGACGCCCTGTTCAAGTCTGAGCCCCTCATCAAGTTGCTTACAAAGTCCGTGTTCTTCCTCATTTACTGTTGACTCCCCACAGCCCACCACTGCCGACTTTTGTGAATTTCTACAGGCGTCTGCCTTCGAGAAGGACTTTTCAAATCTAACGCTCTCAGGTTGGCCAGTTCATAAGCTCAATTTCCTCGTTTTGAAATTTTGAAAACTCCATGTTTGCATGTTTTACTACAATGGCTAATGTCTAAACAATTATCCGAGAGTCAATTTGGCCGGAGTATTATCTGAGGAAATATTCCTTCAATTCCCCTCCTTAATCTTGGCATTATGACTTAATGGTTGACTTGAATTTTAGATCGGGAGCAGAGAGAGTTGTACGAAGCTGCTAAAGTGATCCAGAAGGCCTATCGGTCCTACAAAGGTAGGAAGAAATTAGAGGAAGAGGAGAAGGAGAAGGCCGCTGCCGTTATAATCCAGAATTACTATCGCCGTTACAAACAAGTGCGACCCTCCATTCTTTCCCTCCCGCTCTTCCTTTTAATTAAAAATATCTAATAACATAAAGACGTTAATTTTCCTCTCCAGTATGCGTACCTGAGGCAAGTTACTCATGCCGCCCTCGTCATCCAAAACCAGTTCAGGAACTACTGTGAGAATAAGCGGTTCAAGAAATCGCAAGAGGACGAGGAGCCGTTTCATCCTCCAACTTCCCTCGCGACCAACAACATGAATAACTCACAGGGCAATCTGTAAGGAAACTCTAGGCCTCGTCGCCCTTCCTCCTAATTTATATTTCTCTCTTTCAGACGGATGTACTCGCAGAGAAAACAAAACCAAGCAGCAAAGAAAATACAACAATTCATGCGGCAATCAAAGAATAAGTAAGTTGCTTTACCAAAACCTCGACTCATTCTTTAATTCGTTCTTTATAAGGAGTTTTCCCCTTTGCTATGTACTTTTGGATTTATGTTCAAAATTAAGTTTTCACAACATGTATTAAAAGGACATCAAGCATGGTTTTTAAATAATTTAATTTACTTATGAGCTCGTTCTAATTCGATAAGAGCATTATGTTAAAGACTTTAGTAATTAACTTGGGTGGTTATTAACTAGAACAAATATGTAATTTTATTGTTTTATTCACTATTCAACATTGCAATTGACCAATTTCTTGTAATTTAGTAATAAATATTTTAGTAATTAATTTACTAGCATTATAATTTATAAATAATATAAATTCAACAAATCATAACACAATTAAAAATTTAATCTATAAAATAAAATTTACTAATATGCTTTATTTATCTAACATTTATTTTTGGCATTTAATAGTAATTAAAACGGACATAAAAAATAATTCATAAGATTTGGTCTAAAGGTTTAAGATTATATTAAACGATATACCATATAATAAGACTTTTGTTTGTTTTAGTTTATTAGTTTATGTTTAAGAAAATTTTTAGAATTATCAAGTTGGTTTCATTCATTAAATCCAAACTTGAAAATTAGTTCGTTCATAACTAATTAAATCTTTATTAGATTTAGAACGTACATTTATAGCCAAAATAGAGTTTGTTTTAATTTAATATTTATTTGAATTAAGCTTGTTTGAAAATGCATGGGTTGAAGCGAATGTTTATTTTGGGGGATCTGAATTGACTAATTCATTTTCATTTCCCTCGTTTCTGGTAAGAGGGGAAAGAGTGGTCTGAGTGAGTAGCACTGACCTCAATTGGAGAAGAAAGTTTATTTGGAGGAAAAGTGTCTAGGATGGGACGGTTAAGGAGACTAATCTCATTCAATTGCTTTACTTGTATTTTCACGCAAAGTCTTTGGGATCCTCTGAGTTCGCCGAAGGTAATGAGATTCTTGAAATCTAACCCTACTCATTTAACTCATTTACTGTCTGGTTTTTTCTATGAGAGTCTATGACTTTTGACTAACCTTCTGTTGTGTCATTTCTTCTCCCATTACCTCTCTTACCAATGGAGCCTTATTGATTCAGGAACCTTTGTCCTTCTGTTTTTACTTAGACTCCAGAAAGAGCGTGCAGAAAGAGAGAAGCAACAATGTCAGTAGCGAACGGCGTCCATTGCCCTGCTCCTGCCAAAATGGCTCTCAGCAGCAACGTGTGCCATCAGCATCTTCACCAGCCACATCACCACCAACACTCTTCGTACTACTCTCTTCAAAAATAATCTCGGATTTGAAAATCCCTTTCTCGATGATTCTTCCATCATTTATTCATCCTGGCCATTCCTTCAAACTTGCATTTAAAATGATAATCTTTGTCCTCAATTTTGCTCCGAGGATCATCCTTTTAACTCCAAGCTTATATGCTTATAATATGATATGTATTAAATTATATAACCATTATGCAATTCCATTAAATGATACATCAAAACCGTGTCCCAAGAATCCATTTTGCATTCCCCAAACTTGACTAATGTAATTTTCAATTTGATGGTTTTATTTTTGAAGACTTCAAGGGGGAAATAATGCGTTGAGTTCACCAATGAATTAATTTTATCTTGCTAAACGTACATTACCTTTATGTTTATATGAGGCGTAAAGGCGAATTGCTCTCGCACTGGAAGACATTCTTGAAGATTCAATTAAATAGGTTTAAGTACTCGTTTGGACGAGAGGGAAGTCGACATTTGTTTGATGTCGGCTCACCTCTGTTCTTCTATTACTCTATATGCATACATACATGATATATTTCCTATATCTAAGTTCGGTTTACTTGTTATGTATAGGTGTATAAGGAGTGGAATTGTTTGCTCTGAGAAGTCAAAGAGCTCTGCAAATAATGCCCAAACCCATTCACTCAAGTTACCTTAATAGCTAAAAAGAGAAGGTTGGGAAAACTCGGTTTGAGTATTCTCTTTCTCAATTTATTTCCCTCAATATTAACTATATATGGATATAAAATATAAACTATATATAAATAAAGATAAACTTTACTATTGGCTTCTCTCAAAAGAAAGGCCGTAGTGATTGGCATTCAACAAGGTGCTCTCATTAGATAACCAAGTAGGCTATAAACTTAACTAATCATGGCTACAGCTACTATCATTATCTTATGGAGTCTATTTAATTAATTGTAAAATTCTCTTCAAAGTATAAAATAACGCAATACTACCTATACTTGATGCAAGACGTGTATATAAATGACGGTCAAAATGATTAATGAACAATCATGAATTGTAAAAGAGATAACATTCAATTCGCCTTTGTAAATTCTCATTTCCTTGGCCTAAGCGTAAGTTTATCAAATTTTTTAGTCTGGAGCTTAAGAATTTCTTGAGTTTTTTAAGTCAATCATGAGACTTATTTGATGTCTAGTTATTTTTTCCATTAAGAAAAGTTGTTAATTATTGAAGTACTTAACTGTGTTAAAAGTAATTATTTACACTTTTAATGTTGAAGGATCATAATATAAATATTATTTATACGTAAATGTATAGAGTAATATACTATTTATATGGTATAAGATATATCTTATTTGAATATAAATAGAAACAATGTTGCATGAATAATCAATTATAAGGGACTAACTAATTCATATAAACTTTACCTAATTAATATAAAATCTAAGATGAGAATATATAAACATACTTACTGCGGAGCGCATAGTGCATTTAATATGACACACGATGTACATAAAGTTCGATTGATTTTAAATTAGACTATATGACTAGATAGAGAAACTTTTAATTGAACTATAAGTGTGCATTAAAGTAGGCAGAAATTGGTGTGGTCTATGGCAAACGAAAAAGACATTTAACTAACTCTAACCAATATTCAATAAAACTGAAATACGTAACGTGAAAGGGTGATTTTAAAGCAAGAAAATCAAGGCTTTGAAATTCATTGTAGGGTTAGAGTTGGGCATTTTCAATAATATTTATTGAATCTAAAGACATTTAGGATTCTCGTATCCCTTTTAGACTAAATCCAAAATGATAAAAAGCTAAAAGGCATGTACTAAAATAATGACTAAGAAATAACTGTACTTCTTGTAAAAAAAACTAACTATATAAATGTTAATTGTACATAATAAGATACTGAACGAAGAAATTATTAATCTCTTGTATTAAATACATAACGTATCTTTAACTAGGGTCACAAATTGAAAATTAATTTTCCAAAGTATTCAAGATATTGACATTGAAATTATTTTTTGCAAACCACACACTTTATAAGTCTGCTATAGTGCATACGAAAAGGATGAAAATTATGTAAATATAAAAAATAACTACAAACACAGATTTGGAGAGTAATATGACAGTATGTATAATAGAAGCAATAATTAAATTTTAAAACGGTCTTTACAATCTTATCGTCATTGTTCTACAAAATACTAAAATACATATAGAATGAGTCAACTATTTAAAAATGGATCTCTATCTTTAAGTACCTCTCTAAAAGCTTTTTTACGAGTACTAAAAGAGAAAATTTTCATGTGGTTTTAAAAATTATTTTTTTGTCGCAAGGAAAATGAAATTATGATGAAAACTGCAATAAAACAATGAGTTTTTTTATTCATACAAATTAGAAATTCAGAAAGCTTAGGAGAAGTTTCCCACTGACAATAGTGAAAAATAGAGGTAATTGATTAGGTAGATAATATAGACTTACAATGAGATAAGACCTCAATAATTTTTATAGACATACCTAAATGAAAATACTAAATAAATTACATGATTAAATGACAGATGGAAATTTTCACAAAAAGTCAAAAGCTCGTAAGTTCTAAAATATTCAAAATAACGAAAACGCATTAGGTTAAATGATAGGAAAGACGTACATAAATCTAAGAAGGTAATTAATACATCTGGCTCTGAAATAAATATTCAATTTTATGCTCAATTACCATATTAAGTACCATAAGATTATATTATTATTGTATTCAAAGTATAGTTAAACAATTAAACTGTCATGCATGCATTGCATTGTATGATTTTACAAATATGAATGCAATCTTTTTTGGAAATCTCTTCTTATGGTTAGCTAATCTTATTCCTTATCTATATACGTATATTATGTATAAATAATATATTATTATTATTATGTATATGGAATCGAACAGCTGAAGTAGCGTGGAATCAAATATAAAAAAGCTTTATGTGTCTACATAACAGTCTTGTCAAAATAAATATGTGTGTAAAAGTAAAATGTTAATTAATGTGCTATTGTACAATTGTGCTACGTATTCGTCTTGAATGTCTTATCGAGTATAAATAGATATGTAATTTATAGCTTATTTAGTTGATCAGTGTATTATCTATAGCTTGTAGTGTTGTCTATTAGCTTGTAGTGTCTTGACTAAATACCTAAATGTGTGTGTGAATATAGTTATGATATTATAGTTAAAACTCGTTAAACAAATTAGATTATGTGAGTCGCTATTCATGTTTACGAGTACAAATGTTAGTGTTCGTCTTTTGTCTGTGTCTGTGACTTAGAAAATCTTGTCTATTTAAACGTTGTTGTAGAAAGTCGTCTTGTGTGTATCGTCGCATGTTTGTTTGTAATAGTAAAATAGTATAAATGAAATTGTCTCGTCATGTTTCTTGTCTGAGTCTTGTCAACTAGTTTGTGTGCATTTCCATTTCCTGTTCTTCATTCTAATACTGTTGTCATTCAAATCGAAGAATTCAAAAAACCACTCATTTGATCTCTCAAACACAACTTAATGATTTCTATTCTCTTACTTAAAAAATCATACACAAGTATTTAAATAATGACAAAGCATGCTTATTTGAAACATTCTGTGAGAGGTTTAAGACCGAATGCATGAACCGAATGAGACAATTGTTATGATAAAATAAAATCTTGCTATATATTTATGTATGTCTGAGACTCTTAACTGGTACTGGTAATTAAAGATAAACATTACAATCTTGAGCATGCAATGGGAACGAGCGAATTTTGAATGAATTAAGTAATTGTAAGTAATAGAGACTATATAAGGTGTTCTATGATACAATAATAATAAGTGAAAATGAGAAGTACTATTTTATTATTCTGTGTATGTATTATATTTAAATACTCACTCTTAAATGTTTGGTCTTAAATATTAATAAAAAGTAAAATAGGTAGACGTAAGTAAGAATATTATATAGCATTATTCCGCCAACGAAATTATTCAGGTGTTTGTCTTAGCACCCAAATTTCATTTTCTGCGTGAGACCTTTCTCCGAACTGTTGTTAAATTTTGATGAAGTCTTTTCTAATTACATTATGACTTCATTGTACGCATTAATAAGTTATAATAAACTTTAATAGGTCTTTCTAGTAGGTTCATGTATAATGAATATTATGAATATATCTAACCATATAGAAGCTTTTATTTATTATTTTGGTTGGAACAATATCAAAAATTCAACAGAAGGGTTTCTTAGAGGTTTAACCATTACTTTTATTAAGAAAGGAAATAGCACGTATTGTTTCACATCTTTATTTGGTTCGCTCCTTGGTTTAAAATATCAAATCTCACGTATTGGTATCAACTTAAAGTTAGCTTATTTATATATGTACGTATAGAGTAAGTATATAGGATAGGACTTTCTAACTATTGTGTTCCTTATAAATTTTGGTCATGAGAGTAATTCCTTGGTTGATAGAGTTTTTAAAATGTATGTACATGCTAAAAAGAAATTAAGGGTTAAACCTAAGGGTTAGATAAGATATATATCATATCTCAAGAATATGATATATAATTGATCCATGCACGCCTATAAAGCTCCAAATATGTACGAGTAAGCCTTCGTCAGATGGCCGAGGTGCATATTTAGGTATAGCGATGTATCATAAAACTCGTATAATTACGATATGAATGATTGATGTGATTGTGTGATTATTCTCGAAAAAAATGAATAAACATAAATACTCTTGGAGGTAAAGAGTTAATATTAAGGTTAAGGACTCTATACTTAAAAATGTACATTCTATGAGACTTAACGTAAGGAAATAGTTTAGTTCATGGTACAAATCTTTATGTATGTATTTAGATGTGAAAGTTTTATGATTATATACTTATTGTATATTAAACCATTATGAACCATAAGTCATACTAAGCCTATTCACATAGGCATAAAGACATGCATAAATTAAGTCAATTGTAATTAGGTTAGAAGTTAAGTATGTACTTAAGAAAAAACATGACTTATTAGAATGAAACCTCAAATAAACGCAAACGGATGATATCTGTCAGTAATTAACTGTAAAGAAAAGTCACGGGTTCGCCTGTAAACAAAAAAGAAGCTGGAAAAAGACGTGTTTTGTGACCCTTATGTACCTTGCCTAAAAAAATCAAACGTTCATTATAAATTGACTCAAAATGCTAACTCTCAAACTTGTATTAAATGGTTATGACGCTAATTTAATTACGTTAGTTTTCTCTGTTCAACTTTCACTTTTGACTCGCACTTTTCCCTATAAAAGACTTAAAGAACCAAAGAATAAATTGTTCTCACTCAAGAGTACGTTATTGTACTTCATTTGATGTTGTGTCGTTGAGTCTCGTCTTCTCTTTTTTAAAAAGAAAAAAAGAAATCTCTCTGTAATATATTGTACATAACATACTCGACGACGTGTAAAGCCAGCGTTAATAAGGTACGATAAAAAACAAATGGATATTTATTGTTGAAATTTCAGAATTACCTGATTGAAATTCTCTTCAAAATGTTACAAGAACAACATCAACAATGATTATTATTGTAAGTAATCGTAATCGAGAATAAATAACTAATATTGCAATATCATGATTCAACTATTTATATTACTTATATTGTATGAATTGTATGTATTTCCAAATTTATTAAGAACAAAAAAATGCTCGTGAGGCAAAATAATGATCAATGTACTAGAGACAGGAAAAAAGCGTATGGGACTCGGCAATCTGTTATTTGTTTCAAGATCAATAGAATATGTGAATTGTTTATGGAGATGGATTCGAAATTATGGAAATATGATATGATCCAATACGAATTAAAATAAAAGGTTTCTCCCATCCTAATATACATTTAATAATTTCTCATAAATATACATACTATAATTCATCAGTATTATATTTCATCTTTGTCATCATCAAAAATTTTGATAGAACCCGGCTCATAAATTTATCATGCATTTGCATTCCTAAGCTTATAAGCTATTTAATTTCAAATGTCCATAACTCGGTCATTTTATGAGAGCGACGCAAAATAACTTCAGATACGGAATCAGAACACTCGAATTAGTATGAAGACTAATTGTTAATACCGAATTAATATATTTTAACATTAGTAGTACTATAATTACCTTCTATATCTTCATTTCGACTTTCCCCATATTCTTCATTTATTCCTATATGAACATATATGAAGACTTATTTCTACATAATATTTAACAAAATTTTTCCTTTTGATTTAGGTATTAATTAAATAAATACATTTTAGCACATTATATTATTTAGTAATAAATTAAATAAAAAGCCAATTGAATTCAAATGGAAGACGAAGAACAATTAGAAATGAACAATGAAGAGAACATTCCGAATGAAGAGGTTGACAAGATGAAGAATATTCAACGAGGCTCTTTCTCTCAACCAAGGACCCAAAGACAATCCATTTTGAAGCCAAGAAAGCGTTCCATTAAATTCTCAAATGACCCCTTTGGCACTGAAATTGAAAGCGAACGAAGGCAAAGCCTATCTCTGAATCCAGAAGTCCAAGAGAAGAAAGAAGTGTTAAGATTTTTGGAAAAGAAACCAGAAGTCTCAACAAGGCAGATGTTATACAGGGAATGTCTCTACACCAGCGTTCACATGTTGGGCAAACCCACATTTAAATACCCAGCATCCAAATCCGAGCTCACCGTCTACTCACACCTTGTATTTTCAGCAGACGAAAAAGTAGGTTTATAAAATAATCAAAGAATCCTTGTGTTCTATATGATCATTTAGCTCTTTAATTTACAAACTTTTAATAAGAGAAAAATAGTAAATTTGAATGGGGGTCATTATTGAATTGTAGAAGTAAATATTGAATGATGATAGGATCAATTGGACAATATGCACCACGTGCTGGGCGAGCCATTTCCCTTAACTCTGGTTAATACGAGAGTCCTGAGAGGAGAGAATTTAGAAGGACGCGACGCAACTGGGCTCTCAGATCCCTATTGCCTCGTGTCCGTTGAGACCGTCGAGTCGGTAATGAGTCAATGAAAATTAACTTCTATTGGAATATATATTTTGTCCAATTAAACCACTCCTTACAGTTAGACCCAAAAGAATGGGACAAAATAACCATAGGATCTCCCTTCAAACCCATATTCCCAGAGAAAGAGAGATTGTATCCAATCGCTGAGAAAAGGGATAATCAAATATACGACCAAGTTGCTTCTTTCATCAAGACATCGATCCAAACCCAAACAGTTAATCCAGTCTGGGACCAACAATTCCAATGTCTTGCTCTTCGACCTTCTGTTGACGCATTGACAGTTGAGGTAAAAATCAGGTTACAAACTTTATACAACATTGTATAATTTTGATAATTATAAATTAACGGTCTTCATTCATAAATAAAGATTAAAATGACTCGATTATAAAAGATTCATAAATGTACCCGAGTTATTTATTAAAATAAATAAAATTTAAATTAATTGCAATTAATTAAAATGGAATAAATTGAGATGAATGTTCGTGTGGTATCATTTAGGTTTGGGATCATGATGAAAAGCAAAGTGTGCTTGAGGCGATGAAAGATATGAAGAAAGGTAAAGGGAAATCAGGGCTTTTCTCTGGAATTCGCGAAATCAAGGAATCCTTCACAGGGAAGAGAGATGACTTTCTGGGCAAAGTGACACTGGCTGTGGCTGATGTAGTGAAAAACTTTTATTCAATGCGATATAAACTTTCACTTAAAAATTCATCTTCCCCTAGATCCCCGTTGAAGGCGAGGAAAAGTGGTTCGCTTTGTCAGGCAAAAGGCGTCAAAATAAGACTCCCAAGGGAAAAATTCTTCTACAGATTTGGCTCGTACATGCTTATCGTCATGGAAGACATAATGTAAGGTGGAAGGAGATCTCACCTTCCCGATTTGATCCCCCTTAATCCATCTTTTTAGGAAGACTACTCTCAGCCCAAAGTGATTCTCGAGCAACTCTGGGATCATATACTCGACCACGAAGGAAGGAAAAGTGAGGTGGATTGGAAGGGCGAAATTCCCCCAGCAGCCACTTCGCTCCTCTTCCAATACGGACTTCAGAATGGGCTCAGTGATGTGACTCAAGTATTCCATTTAAATATATCATGGCTAAATTCCTTCTTCATTTTTAAAAGATTTTATGTCACTGTCAATAATAATCGATTAGGACAATTTGACATTGTAAGTTTGTGAGAGAAAAGAGCAAAATAAACAGTGAACATAAAATTAAATAGCTAAAAAGTAAAATGTAGGAGGTACATTACACACACATAGCACATGTGTCAAAAGATCGTTTTTTACGCATTTTGGTTCTTTTTCTCCTTAGTCGATTATTAGATGGAAATCCTATTCGAAGCGACCTTTGAGTGTGGATGGACTCGAGCGTCGCCTGAATGAGCTCAAACTTGCCTTGGAAAAGAACAGATTATATGGGGAGCCAGACGGAAACTTAGAGGATGTCGAGAATGCAATGAGCCGGTTCATCGCTAACCAGATCCTTCCAATTTTTCAGAATCACATGAATGAACATCAAGAGCGAGTCTCGGATTCAGTAAAAGCCCTCACGAACGCACTTGGTGTTATTCAAAAATTGGGCTCCGAGAGGAAAGTCGAGGAAATCGACTGGTTGGTCATTGCGAGTCTGAGGATGGCCGTCCTTCGATGGTACGAGGAAAAGTACAAGGAATTAGTCATCATTAATCACAATTCCACCTGTTCTGACCTCATCGACGCTCTCGTTCTTGTCAGTTTTCTTCTCCTTTTTGGGATTTTGAGCACGGGCGGATATAATGTGTATTATGTATTCAGGGAGTTGAAAAGATTCTCATTCCTTTCCAGGTGATAAATGAGGTGAATGCGGCCATTAGGGAGGGCATGTGGAAGTGGAGTCCCGTCTTCTGGATGGATGGAACCATCGACTACATGCCGATCATCTACGACGAATTTCAGAAAATGATCGTCCACGACGTCGAGGAATGTGTGTGGGCTTACATGGAAACCCTCGACAACAAGAAGCTACAGAAGATGATTGAACACCCGGAGGATCAACAGAAGGCTCTCTCAAGAGCTCTTTTTAACCTATACTACCTCACCCAGACATTTGTCAACTTCCAAGACGAAATCTTCAAATACGGTTCGTCCCATTTTATCCACACCCATCAAACCTTATATTGTTATATGCAAATTCAATGGATCCTGATATCATACAAATGAAGACTATAAATATAAGGCTCTTGTGATTTGAC
This sequence comes from Neelides sp. FZ-2019, assembly GCA_009869795.1. Taxonomy (NCBI): domain Eukaryota; kingdom Metazoa; phylum Arthropoda; class Collembola; order Neelipleona; family Neelidae; genus Neelides; species Neelides sp. FZ-2019. Next base: position 105,994 of record VJMY01000172.1, read on the forward strand.
TTTCAGTCTTGAAATAGACAATTTTTTCACATCATGTTTAAATATTGTCAAAAAAAGATATTTTATGCATTTATAATAAAATTTCTGACCAAGCGATATATCTGATTTTAACGACTCATTTTAGAAAGGCCGAAGTACGAGGACCTTAATCGTTATTACGATTGGTTCCGTCCGGTTTTGATCTTATGGCTTGGATTCGCTTTCACCCGAGCTGCCCATATCATCACCAATGCCCTGAAAGTGGACAAGATAGTTATGGAGAATAATTTGGTGAAGACGAGCAGTTCGGCCCTGGATACGGCCACAAGTTTCCACCAACTCATTCAATTTTGGAAGGAGCTCAATTGGCCAAACATCCCTGACAGCTTTGCCGTCCTTGTGTTCCTTTTTGATGCCATTGGATGTATTGCCCAATATTACGCTCGTTTGAAAAGATGCAAACTTGACAAAGAAGGGTATTTTGACACTCTGGATCGATTCGACATTTCAGAGCGGCTCTGCATGGTTCTCAACAACATTGAATACGTCAAGGTATGATGTTTGAGAGATTGGTGGGCTAAGGGAAATTTTTAAACCCTTCATTTCTTTTAGCTAGCTATGCTCGGAATGCCTATAGACATCAACCTAGAGAAATTAATGGAAGCACTCGAAAGTGAAATAGGAGCCGAGGCTGGGAAAGCGCAGAGGGAAAAAATTGAATCAATCATCAACTCGTATCTTGGTGAAATTGAAGCTCAATTTGGAAAGATCTTTGCTGGGATCGGGAACAGGATAAGGCCAGAAGTAGGTCCAATCTCTAATGATATTAAATAGGATAGTGTGGAGTAAAAAAAAACTTCCTCAACGAATCATTAAATAAAATAAAACCACTTTGATTTAACCCCTCTTAAATTAATATTTTTACACATTTATGATTTTACGAACAGATAAGGGAAGCTTTGAAAGAAACAATGAAGCTGTTAAATTCCGAAGTTGACACAACACAGATTTTGGCTCCTTTACTCGCTTATTTAGAAGACAATTTTGTGAATTTGCAAAAGTTTCTTTTGGAGCTAAATTTCATACGGATGCTCAGAGTTTTCTGGAATGTGACCTGTCAAGAAATATTTTGGGCAACGAAGGCCGCCCTCCATGACGCCAAGAAAGAAGAAGTTGAGAACATAATGAAGATAGGTAGTTTCTTTCCCATTCTCGTCGGTTACTTTGAAGGAGGCGGGTCTGGCCTAAATGAAACTGAAATAAACACCGACGATTTCCGAAACGCAAAAAAGTTTGCAGATTCGCTAATGACTGATACGAAGATCCTCATTAAAGAATATTACGCTCTGAGAGCTAACGAGCAAAAGGTTCCTCAAAACTTTTCCTTCTTTTCCTCCCAAAACTTCTTTTATAGTGAGCCATAAGTATGTCTTGGGGTTTCTTAAATGTATTTGCATATATGATTCCTCTTTTTACAGGAAATGGAGAAATCAAAGGGGAAATTGGGAGAAATAAACGTTCGGGTGGCTTATTGGCAAGGGAAGCTTTGTGTTGAATTCCATTCTGGCAAGGACCTGACTCCACTTGACCCCAATATAAATTATTGGTCGTTTTGGAAGAAACAAGGACCACTGAGCGATCCACAAGTTAAAGTTGAAATTGTTCCGAAATTTCATTTCCTTGAGGTTTCCTCAACGCAATAAATACTCTTTACTTTTTCTTACTTATATTTAATCGGGGACAGGCACACATAAATATTTCCTTTAATCATTCCAAACGATTTCCTCTAATTTGAAAGTTCATATTTAGGCCGAAGCATTTACGAGTTCCGTCCAGTGGAAAACTCTGAATCCGGTGTTTGATGAAAAGTTCTGCTGGGAAGTCACGGAGGATCAATGCAGGAAGAAAAGTTCGACGGTCATATTTACTGTCAGAGACTACGACATATTGACTGGAAATGATTTCTTGGGTGAAGCTTTCGTCCCTTTAGAACAAGTTAACTTATTTCATTTTTATTCATTTATCGTTTTTACACTATATGGCAAGAATAACACTTGTAAAAGTGAGATATATGTGTCCTATATGATTTTGCATTTATAAATTAAATGAGGATTTTAATGATTTAGATTCCTGGAATTGCACCCCCAGGGAAAGCAATACCTCAGCCATTGAATTTGAATTTGCTGGAAGTGAATCCGAATAATTATATATTGGTAATCCTGAAGTACCGAAGATGGGACTCGGAAGCAACTCAATTTGTCTCTGAACAGCTAACTCATCGAGTAGAAGTTAATACACCAGAGAAAAAATGTTTTCTTGATTCAATTTTTTTCACAAAATCTCCAACAACTAAAACCAGACGAAGATCATTATCCTAAAAAGAATCTCTAATACCAAACTCTGATGGCTCTGAAAGCAAACAATAAGCTAATTTGACATCTCACTTTTCTTAAACTCAAATATAAAGACAATAATTTATAATGATGATACTGTGATATTATTTGTGTCGATTTTGAAATGTGAAATATATGAAAATCATGGAATAATGATAAAAATTGTTTTTCTATTATTTAATCGATTTCAATTTAGTGTAATCAAAAGGAACAAAAAATTAAAATCTCAGCTTTTGGAAAAACCACCTATTCTTTCCGGTCTTGTAGCGTTCCTCAAACTTAGCCTTGATTTGGAACCGAGCCTTTTTCCTCTTCATGGGATCTCTGAGGGTCTTAACATTTTGCTCCTGCTTTCCAAATGGGATGTCAACGGTGTAACGGGTTGGCATCAAATGGTTGTAGTTGAGGACCTGTGAACAAATCCCAAATTAAAATATTGTACTTGATGCTTTATTAAGCTAAACTAATTGTAATTAAAATGTGGCTTGTATCAGGTCTGTAGACGTAGGTCACATGGAGGATTCAACTACAAATTTTTCATCATTGCATTATAAAAAAGATTTTAACTAACAATTAAAGTTCTTATTTAAATATTTACCTTGATGAATGGCTTGAGCTTGTTGCGTTTTCGGACCTTGTCTTTAGACATTTTCTTCGTGATGGGCCTTGGATATCTGTCGATTCCGGCAACAACAGCGTGGCCATAAGGACGTTCCGAAGTTCCATCGTCGTTGTTCTTAATTACGATCGCTTTTCGACCAGCATATCTCCCATTGAGAACGAGAACCACCTTCCCGGTTTTCATAATCTTCCCCATCTTGCCTATAATCAAATTATTAAAATCATTAATCAACTTTCAAAGAATAATAAATAAAATTCTTAATTTATTAAACATTCAGAAGAGGCAAAAGCATGCATATTCCCGGCGAATAAAACATGACTTGAAAAGTTAAAATTAACGTAATCGATCGTAAAGTTTCGTAATGCGTATAGAAAAACAGATAGTTAATTGCATTAAATGTGATTTTTAACTGTTAAATAAGCTAAACTTACGGGAATTTCGGTATTAAAGTTATTTAATCCGAATTGAATTGAGAGATGCAGCAATTGCAAAGGCCACACTTCCAGGAACATGCAGGAAAGGAAAATTGTCGCAGTAGATGGAGCAAAGAGAATCTTCTTTAATATGTTTAACTTTTCTTCGTGTGCTTCTACCCGTAAAATTCTGTAAGGTTTGGTGATGAGAAAATTCATGAACTTGCCCTTTATTTTCATACAAAGAAGGCAGACCTCTTATGGAAGAAAACAAAAAAGTTATTTGTTCATACAAAGTTCGCGGATTTTAAATAGTTCGATTTTAACCCGGTTTATTGAAAAGAATGTTGGTTAAAGATTTTAGTGAACGGCGAACTGAGGGGAGTTCGGATTAAGTTTAAACTATTTAGGATAAGGGAAGATTGAGTTAAATATTATAGTTAAAGAGTTGATGCATAATTTAAATTACCTTGAGATCTCCCTTGCATAAATATATTTTGCATTTGAAGGTTATGTTAATAGGAGTTATGATCCTTTAAAATTAACATTGAGTGAATCACTTGAGAAAGATTTAAATCCTGTCTGTCCCATTTAATTAAAACGAGAATAACGTGTCGCAAGCTCAAGTGGAAAAGCGAGACAAGACAAACAAGACATTGGCGACATTCGAGCAATTGACGTCCAATTTATTTGAACCTGATTTCGATTATTTTATAGTTAAATTGAATTCAATTTAGTATTATTTCAATTGAAAAGCAAATATTCTTTTTATCATAATGGAAGTTGCAAATATACCTTCTGAACAACCCAGAGATCATTTAGTAAGTTTTGATTTGCTATAATATAGTGTAAAAAATAATTGGAATTCTATTACGTTTTATAAGAATTCCTTTTTATCACCTCAAATCCTTTAATTTATTTTATAGATCAAAACTGCAGTTAAATTCCTCTTGAATCCGAGAGTGATGAGAAGCAATTTGAGTCAAAAGCAAAATTTTCTTCGTCAAAAAGGACTGACCGAAGAGGAAATTGACTTGGCCTGCCAGCAAGCTGGTCCTTACACAGATGACCAAATATCTGTAATGCTTGGCTCATAATATTTATCTATTTGCATTAGTTAAAAAATCAAAAAATAAACAATTTTATTTTCTGTTCATCTTTCAGAAAATGGCACTACAACCTTATCACGAAACTCGGATTTCCTTTTGGATGAAAGCAAAAGATGTTGCAAATATGGTGGCCTTAATTTCAATCGGCTCTTATAGTTTATATTCTATATGGAGGGTAAATCTCAAATTAATGAGGAAATCATACATAAACTAATCTTTAATTTTTATATTATTTAGCGCTACATTGCTCCACGGCTATTCGGAACTAGGTCAAGAAACGAGGAGAATTACGAGAAGCTCCTGACTGCTATACTCAAATTAAATGAGAATGTGATGGACTTGAAAGAAATGTTTCGTGGGATGCAGAAACACGAGTCGCGTTCCCCAAATTCATTCCAAAAATCCAAAAGTTCTTACGAGCTTCAAGAAATGAAAAATGAGTTGAGTGCCATCAAAAGCTTATTGCTTTCAAGGAACCAATTCCCTTCTTCACCAGGCATTCCTGCATGGCAACTCCTTGAAGCTCCGGATCCAGGTGAAGGGTCTTATGAGGGTGAGCATTCAGAAGGAGACAGCAATAGTGAGAAGGGAAGAAGGCGCAAGCAAAAGTCTCAGCCGAGGACAAATCCGGATGACGAGAATGACGACGAAGAGGAAGGAGATTCAAACGGCGGACCTGGGATTCGCAAACATTCGTCCGTGGATCTTGACTCGAACAATGGATTCACGTCGGGAAGCTCATGTGAAGTTGTGTTCGTTGGAGGTAAAAACGACTCCGACAGAGATGCCTCGGATCCAGATCAAAGCGGAGATGATTAATTCTCTTCGACTTCTGCTTTTTCATCCAATGAAAAAATTTATTCCTGTTATTTTGAATTAAAATACATTCAGATTTTAAACATGTAATATATTTATTAGCTTTTTGTTCTGACTTTAACCTCAAGACGAACTATAATTATAAATTTTTATTCTATGTAATTTATTATACTTATTTCTGTTGTGACGTTTAAACTTTTAAATTGATAGCAAATACGCTAATTATTATAAGTAAGGAAGTATATTAAGGTATCTAAAAAATCTATAAGATATAAAAACAAAAGCTTTGATTAGATTAAATATATTGATTGAATACTTATTAATTCTTAACTAATGTTAAGATTAGTAATTTAATAGATATTGGAAGATTAGTTTTCACTAATTTCTCATTTTCATGAGTAAAAAGCAAACTCTCATTTAGTCAGAGTGGTTTAAAGTCATGTTGTATTTATTAACTAACGATAAGTGTATTGAGAGTGATGAATGCCATAATATCAATAACCAAATGTTCATTTACTTACCTATTACAATCCAATATTTATTTACAAGAAATCGTAAGTCAATGTCTTAAAATGATTTTTCCTTAGATTCCTTTATTATGCAATTAATATTTTAATGAACTTCCCTCATTCCCATTGTCTTGAATCGCGACATTACTTAAAAGACTAAATTAAGCTTGTAATTTGTAATAACTAGTGTAATGAGTCAGAAATGCATCATTTATCCTAAATAATTTAAATGTCATTGATGCTATTATTTATATTCTTATACGCCATTTCCAAAATGCAGGTATTATGATTGAAATTTATGAATAATGGAAAATTAAAATATGAAATAAACTCGAAATGTTCGAAGCTCAATTAATTTCTCTCCTATTTAATCTTCATCTCGTATATTATAAGGTTAAAATTATGATTTATTTATAGTATATTTATATTTAAAAATATTAAATATGAATATATAATCATGCAAAGTGAGCAAAAATACGGACAGCGTAGATTTTACTATAATTTATTTATGATCAGGCAAAATAGGGTAACCAACAAGTTCCTTTATAAATCCAAAATCAAAAGATAGGCACAATATGTTTATCTTCAATCCTTTGCATTCTTTCATTTATTTTCATCAAGGATCCTTTACACACCTTTTGGATAAAACAATCCATTCCATTTAAAGGGTTCTCATCTCAATTAAGGCATTATCAAATAATATTGAGTATTTCAATTAAAATTATATCTACCAAGAAGATTAAACACTATTATATAGATATTCCCACAAGATAGAGGCATAGTTATTTTATTACTTATATAGTTAATTATTTGTTGGATAATCATAAAAATTAAAATATTACTATAAAGATATTACTACTCTCTCAACCTATGCTGAACTTTTTAGCAATCACTAACTCATTTATGGTATATTTATTAATTAAGAAATGGCCCAGGTACAATAATAATCCTTTTGGCACAAGGACATGAAATAGACGTTTCCCGTGTATAACATACCTAGAATACTTAATAATAATATAATGTATTTAGGCCAAAAGTTATAAATTATCATTTCTCACAAACTTAAATATAATTGTTTACCTAAATTAGAATAAATAGGCATAAATTGATTTCTGCATAAACTTACTTATAAATTATATTGGAGGATAGAAAAATATAATACTTTGCTGTGTGCTAAAGACCTTTTTTAATAGTTTATCAATAAATTGAACGTTAGAAGCTTTAAAGAATTTATTAGTGCATCAAATTATTAATTGTATTAAACTATCTGTGAAAAACGAGGTTGAACTTAAACTATTTTTCTTCTCAATTAAACATAATTTGTTAGAATTATGTAGTAAATAAGCTTTAGAAAAGTGTTTAAATAAATCTATATTACCTTCATTATATTCTTATTAAATATTGTAGCATTAAAAAATTTTCAGCCCTTACTGGCAGTGAACGAAAGCTGATGAAACAATAAGCCAAAACATTTACCAATCTTACAATTTTAAAAAAATCCAAACTAATTTAGAATTTACTAATTATTTACTATTAGATTGTGTTAATTTCCAAACTTTGCGTGATGATGGGCACATGTTGATAGCTTATATTTATATACACATAATAGCTTTTTTTTTTAAAAATAAACACATTTAAAAATTAAAGTAAAAACTTTTCTATACATAATATATTAAATAGGAACCTTTTCAGTTTTATAAAATTACCATCTTATTTAAATAAAATATTTAATATTTATATGTATCATAATTATAATGAAATTTAACTACTGGACATTACTCGACTGACAAACAAAGGTAAGTAAATATTAATTCATTTATTTAATACACAAATATTCATTGTAATAGAAAACTTGCTACAACAAACATTCTAGTCCAATGTTTGAAAAATAATGAAATAATTTTAAATATGACGAATTCTTCATCACTTTTAAGTAGGGTCACATTTGATTCCAAGACTTAACATAATCGCGGAATGGCAAAGTAATTAGTAAATTAGCTTATTAGAGTGCTTACTAATAATTAAAAATAGACAGGAACTTGATTATTTAAATGTTTATCTCCGTTGATCATTCCTTGATCATTTGAAATCCTATTGTATGTTTGTAACGAATACTTTTATATTTAGAATATACCTAACCCATCTCAAACATTGTAAACAATCATGATTTGCCAACAATAATTTTAAAAGACTTCAGCATCAAACACCCCACATGCTCTTTATTCTTCATTAAACTTGAACATAAAATTTGAAAATTTTAATTTTCTTCTTAATTTTGACAATTTACTACTTTTCCTTATATTCTTTCCTAATTTATTTTAATGATTAAATATTGAAAAAACTCAATAGATCAAAACTTTCACTTTTAGAGAAAAGTGAAAGCCTTATATAATTATTTGAAGCCTCTTTACTCTTGAATCTTAATAAAGAAGAAATAACTTCTATGCAGGATTCGTGCACAACTTAATTGTACTAAATGTAATTATTTAATATATAACAAATAAATATATTACTGTCCACAATTAAAGTAAATTAATATTAAATAGGTAATATAAAAACAATAGAGAGTCAGTCAACCCAACCTCTCAATAAAAAGTTCAAATCGAACAATCTTAGCTTCTTAACTCGTTGAAATCAGTCTTTGGTAGCTTCATGTATCATTTGTATTATATTTAAAGAGAAATCATTCAAAGGTAATGCAATTATGATAACTAAGAATTATTACATTTAACAGATTCGGTTAAGTAATCATTAAGGGTATTTTCTTTCATTCTCTCATACAATATTTACATTATTTATAAAGCCAATAAAAATTGTACTACAAACATACTTTTTATTTTACATACATTCCATATAATGCCATTTACTTAATCTGTTTAAAAAATACCATTTTGGTTAGTTTAAAATATATTTTGCCTTCACAAATTGCTTTTTAACTTATATTTATTCTACTTTATAGCTTCTACTCTTATATAATAAATAGAAATTTAAACCATTTTGCTTGAATTTTAAAGTTAAAATTCCAATTTTTTAATTATCACGAAAAACTCAATTTGAAAATTATAATTAGATTAGGTCATTAAATAATAATTGTGACAGGTACCTAATATAAGAAATAGAGATATTAACAATAAAGTAATTCAACTTGAAACTGAATTCTTTTTTTTAATTTTAAAATCATTTTGTTTTTTGCTATATAAAAAGTGAGAATTGATTTATAACGGAAAGCTTAAAATATTTAATACAAATATATTTGTTTAGTTATTACTTCTAATGCTTCTGGCTTCTAATCAGGTCTTTAAGAAAATAATATCTTGTAATAAAGTTGTAAAATATGATTCATTTAATTTATATATATATATTTATGTATATCAGCCTCTTTCTCGTTTTTACATTATCTGTATTCATAGCCTTTAATACAAGAACTTATATCTCCATTTCTCCATTCACACACATAAATAATATTATTTACATTCCTTATTTCTAATTTATCCATCATAAAGATTTTTATAGAGATTTTGGATTTTCAAAGCCCGTACAAAGGTAAAATAGTAGAAATATCCACATTGGCAGGAAAAGAAAGAAGATGAATAAGTATATATGGACCATACATACCATTCATTCATTCACATCAATATATAAGACATTCATCCTTCGACAAGAGAATAATTAGTATTAGTATTAAGTGGGTATTGGGCCCTTTTAATACATTTTTAAAAACTAAAACCCTTCCTATTGAGGAAAGTTTTGATTCGCTCTTGTTCTATGCTTGGTTGGGATCTTCTTGTGCCTCGCTGTTAAAGGTGAAGTTTTCGACGACGAGAGTTTGGTTGAGTCGGATGCTTTTCCGCACCGCGGACAGCAATCTCCCTCATCCTGCACCTTCATTTCGCAACTCAAAGGCGGGCATTTCTTCCTTCCGCACTTGGTTTCTCCACTCTGTAAAATCGAATATCAAATTAATTAAAACATCCAATCTAATCTAACAACATCCCAATACAAAATAACAATTGGAATAAAAATTTAATTTTCTAATAAAGATAAAATGTACATGATTTTAGGAAATATCCATTGTATCACATTACCCTGCAAGCACAAACAACGCATGGGATGTATCCAAATGGCTCAACCCTATGATTCCATTCTTCTCCATTGGAGTGAAGTTCATCTCTGAATTTGCATCCGCCAGCGGCGAGGATTTGAGCTTCTGAGGGTCTCCTGGGTGTTTGGGAAATGATGTCGTCACCGAAGGCATCCGAGTCAATTTCCTTTTTGGGTGGACAGACTTTGCAACATGCTAGGGGTCTCGGGAGAATGGCGTCTTCAGCTCGACAGTGGAGAGTGGGGCATTCCTCCCTCTTGCACTTCACTTCCAACGTATCGACCTTTTGGGCACAAATGCATCTCGTATTAATCTTCACTTGTACTCCCATAGTAAGGGCGGAAAGAGACAAGAGCATCGAGAGTAGTTAATGAGGGGGACATAACTCACATTGCAAGTGCAGGTGGTGCAGACCATGAATCCATTTGGCGGCATGTATGGGTGCCAGGAAGAGCCAGCCGGGTGAAAACGATCTCCTTCCATATTGCAGCCTCGACCTCGATTCTTATCCTGTCTTTCCGTATCTGCAATTGGAGTATTAACTCATATTAGCCGAAATCATACACGGCGCCTCCATGCCCGACATAAGCACTTTTTATGTAAAATGAGCATTTATTGGTCTAATCGCGCGAATTGTTGTATAAATGGGTATTTATTCACATTTGCCCATCAACACTTTATCTGAACATTCGTCCAGAACAATTTACGCAAATAAAATTAGCTTGAATTGAGCTACTAAATGGCGTGTATGTTGGTTTTTGTTGTTCTGAGCTGTGTATAAATGAGATTATCAGCGTTTTCAGTTTTATCTCAGCGGAAGAAGCTGAATCATTTTTTATTTAAAAAATATATAAGTATACTGTCATAAATTATTTACCTTGCATTTTAAAATACTATGTAATGTGTAAAGGGGAGACATTAAAAGTAAGTGGAAATTGCGCTATTCGTTAATTCAGTTGGAAAATATTTTAATTTGGCTAGGCAAATTATTTGCTTGAATTGATATAAATTATGATTTCAGTACAATCTCGTTATTTGGCATTGTACATACAGACTTTGTCTGAAGGACTAAAAATCTTTTGGCCAAGTTGCCAAAAATTGGAAACAAATGAGAAGCAGATAAAAGATAAATGTTAAGCCATCGATGAAAGACGGTCAGGATGCTGAGGGAGTCATAATATAAAAGGTTTATATATCACGTTTTTCATCCCCTTATATAAGAAGAGTTACGCAAATTCGTCTTATTAGATCCTTAGTTAGAATTAGAACATTTCCTTTTCGGGCATTTGATGCGCTTTTGTAAGTTAGGTTAATATAAATACAGGAAAATGGCTTACTGAGACAACTTCGACAACATTCGCCAGTGAGGAGAACTGGATTGACACAGTCGAGGACGGGGCAGACGACCGCCTCACACTTTGCTTGTCCTTTATAACATGTGCAGATTTGGCAAGTGTCGTTCGAGGGCGTCCACTGCGAATACTCTTCACGCATTTGACCTGCAAGGAACGAACGGAGGAAATGTTTATTTTCTTAGCGAAGAAAGATTAATTGGATTTCGAGCTTCTCCTTTCTTCATCATTTATCGAGTGAGTGATGCGGCTCGTTTTTGGCTTTCTCTCCCAAATAAAGGAGGAGCCAAAGGAGCTTTTTTATTAAACTTAGGATCCTCTTGAGGACCAGACCAGTTCTAAGGCAATTTGATCACTCAACTACAATTTTCCCAGCCTCAACTTTTAGCATCAATACTCATACTATAGGACTCAAAAAGTTTATTTACTAGTTGTACATTTATTATATATTAAAAAAAAACTCCGGACTCACCGTCGTAGTAGCATTTGTTCTGTGTCACAGGCATGGAAATGTCATCTTCAGGCTCCAAAGTGTAATCTGGATTCACGTTATTGCCCAGAACAGATGTTGGCAAACATGAAGTTGGCACTCGAACCTAATAATTCCCATTTGAAACAGAATATATTATAGACAAATGTCAGTCTCATTAAAAGAGCCACGTTTCCCCGTATCGGCCGCCGAGAAAAGCCTCAGCCTCACTCATCAGCCCGTTAAATACCCCATTTCCCAATTATGACTCTTGAAGACACTTACGTTTTTAATGACGGACGAGGCGAGGAGGGCTGAGTCGTTCACTCGGACCACTTTGAACAGAACGTCTCCGGCTTTCACATGTGCAAACGTCATTCTAAAAACGAGAAAACCAAAAGGAGCTCGTAAAGAAAGATATGCAACAACGCGACTTGTCCTTATGACCAAAATGACTTGAAGAAATAATTGCGACTTACGATCCCAAGTCGGTGAAGACTCCTTCGTGCTCGCTAGCTTCAAAGTCATCCAAAACGTAGGAGCGGACAGGGAGGCCTTTCATTTGAAGATCTGGCATTTCCATGAGTTCGAGTCTCATAAGGGCGCTTTGCGGTCGCTGGCCGAGCGTCAATTGATAGTTTAAGGCGCAAGAGGAGTCAATACCGATCCAAAGAAGCCCTTGTGCCCTGGAAATCTCTTCATCGTCCTTCCCAATCACTTGTTTTCCAGGCGAGAGGATCAGAGGGGCATCCGAGGCTTGAGCGTCTCCGAAGCCTCTGTAAATGAGTTGTCCACGGAGGTTCCCCTTGTCAGTGGCCACGTTCAAGTAAATGTTTCCCTCGTAGAGGAGTTGAAAGTAGCGGGAGGACATTCCGGACACGACTTCTCGGGTCATATTGGGTAAAGGGGAGATTTGGAGCTCCTCGAGGATTTTCCTCCCAGTCTCCAGCTTGACGGAGACCGGGTTATGTTCTTCGGGCAATTGGATGTTATATGACCAAGAACCATCTGGGAGTGGGTAAACCCAAGCGATACCAGAACTAACCATTTGAGACTCATCAGCACTCAAAACCGTATCGAAAATGTCACACGAGGCTCTAAAATAAAATTCCGCCCTTATTACTCATTCCCTTATTCAATGAAATATCACTTAAATGAAGCTGATATATTAATTTTATATGATCATTATCTAATTGCCAATTTGAGTATTTAAGCGTTGATTTAATTAGTGTGATTCTTTTGGTTCAATTACCTTGCTTGAACAAATCCGATGAGTTTGAACTCTGGATTTTTGGGGGAGTATACGACAATGAAGAGTGAGCCCCTTGAGAGAGATTGGAGCTGATCCAGTTCTAGGATGGATCTCACTTCGATGGAATTCGTGTCATATTGAATCTTTGAAATCTTGACGCTCTCCTCGACATGAGTTCCGGAAGAGTCTGCTATCCTGACAGATATTCCTATGTCTCGCTCCTCATCAAAGTCCCCGTTGAAGACGATGTTCAAGTAAATTGAGCCCGTAGCAGGCGAAACTGTAATGATGGCCATTCCACCAGTTCCCTGAAAAATGTATCATGGAATTTTAACAATACAATCGAGAGTAATGAAAGTTTATATGGGTTTTTCTCTCCTTATTAGCCTTTCACTAGCTTGTGGCCTCATTAAGTTCAAATATACTCAAAAGGATTTTTACTAATATTTAATTAATGTTTCATTAAAAGGAGAGAGAATATACTTAAAAAGGAAACTCACCACTTGATTTGATGATTCTAATAGTGAAGAATAAAGTTCTGTTGCAACATAGCGTTGTTTGGACACACGTCCAGCCAAAAATCGATCATTGTCAGCTCCGATTTTTTCCGTGACGAGTGCCGCATAAAGTTTTTCTTCCTTCAAGAGCTTCCTATAAACCCTTGGGATTTTCCGCCAAACTCCACAAATCTTCTTTGTGTCTGCTTGGTAATTGTTCATGGTGACCTCCTGTTCTTCCACGACGTTTCCATCCATGTCCACAAACTGGACGTATTTGGGCCTTAAGAGAATCGAGTTGTGAACAAAGGAGTAATAAAGGCTTTTATGGAGAAACATGAATCGGCCAGAAGCAAGTCCAGCCGCCATGGGTTCACCCAATCCAGTAGACGACTTGATCAAAGTCGAACTTCGAGGAGTCAACAAGGCGGCGTATTCTGACAATTAAAATAGTAATTTATGGCTCAATTCCCTCATTTATTTGTGTCAATTAGGGGAAATACCGGTAGTTTGATGATTTATTTTATTTGAAAATTACCTCTGTTATTGTCATTTCCATCATTGTCATCGTTTGTTGATTCCGGAGACTTTTGATTCGAATCTAATTTAAATAAATCCTTTATGAATCTCTAATTTATGATTATGTATATACATTATAGCCAACCTAGTTCCAATCCAACCAAATATAATAATACTCAACCCAATCGTGGATGATAAAAGGCAATGAATGTTTTGGATTTATCTGGTAATTCTAGTATGAAACTCGAGCTTGTTTTTAACCATTTAAGGAATAAAAAAGATGAGCCTTTGAATGTAAGTATACAATTACATTACATGCATAAAAACCATCTTTGATCATCCAGACATGTTAAACTCATAAAAGGAATAATTTTGAGTTTTTTGAGTTTTCACGGAGCTCAGGGCGAAGCGGCTTTTCATTCTTCAAGTAAACTGATATGATAATATGGGCTTTCGAGTTACATGGCTTGGATTTGGATGTGTTATGCTTTTCTTTGCAAAGTGCAGCTCTGCAGTTCAATGATGCAACGTGCATCTGAAAGGAAACTCAATTGCCCTAGAGAAAAACCCTAATTGCATGATACAAAACGACTAATACTATGTATTAGCTACTCATCTGTTCATGCATCTAAACCTCGAGACTCAATTGGAAGCTTCTTCAATCTCAATTATGAATAAAACGATAAAGATTAAATTGCTATTCATCATTGTCGTATCATATTGTCGGATAATGGTCTCCGACTAAATGCCTCGGATTAAAAAGGAGGTGATATTATTAAAATCAATGAATAATGATTGAGTAACTTCATATTTCCTATTTGTTTGGCTTTTTTCTCGTTGCATGTGCGTCTTAAGTAAATAGTGAGGAACAAATTGAGAATGTATTCTTACTTTTAAGGACTTCAGGGCATATTTTGCAGCATTGACCTGGGACGCTGACTGCATCGTAGCAGTCTAGTTTTGGGCAATCGTTCTTTACGTTCCTGCACCTGATTCTTCCAATGATCCTCCTTTTCTTTTGAACCTGAAATTACATAAAGAATTTGGTCAAAATGTTAGCCTTTACATTTTTATTCCAGTTTATTATCCTTTTAATTATTTTTAATTTTTTCATTGAATTATTTTCTCCTTTTTAATTATCAAATAAAGTCTATGGAGTGTACTTAAAATGCACGAAATGAGACAAAATGAATCTTGTGTACTATGCACATTCTCGTCGAGTTCCAAGATATGGAAGACAAATTAGATCCCAATTGTTTGCGCCATGAAACAATGGTAGTTAAAAATTAAGCTTACTGGTTAACTTTCGAGTTTATCTGCGTGCTAATATTTTTTTTCATTATAAAAGTAGGTTCGCATCAAAAATAGTCTCGCAGATTAGCATGTGAAAAGAGAGTCCGTCTGAACTTGGAGATATTTTAGTATATAAAAGGTTCGAATGAATGGAAGGCCAAAAAAGGAACGTCGAATGTGAGGAGGCTCTCACGAATCCCTGAGTCTTTTAAATATTTATGATGGTGTTTTAATCATCCGCCTAATGAAGCGACTACCACGATTGCTATACAAAAAGACGTCCTCCGTTCAACCACTCGTCAAAGAGAGTAATGAACAAGGTGGAGACTCTCACATTCACAATTGAGTCATCCAATTCGCCTATTCCCCTGATTTATGAACCTTTTGGCAGGCCCTATTGTGGAGAAAGAGTCTCAGAACATAAATATGCTCCCTATGAATCTCGGTCCAAATCATATGCATATGAGCATGTGAAGTATTGTGAAGGGAGCTGAATGTCGTCCTCACCGACGCACTCCTACTACGTATATTTCCAAGTGACATCTTTGACTTTTGACAAGCTCCGATCCCACTGAAGGAGAATGTAGGAAGTGAAATATTGGTGATTGTTCGGGAATTTTGAGTTCCAAGCTCATAATTTAACCTGAGGAGTGGAAATTCCGTCCCACTCGCCTCCTCTCTCTCCCATTTATTATTACATGGGGTTTTCTTGGAGAGTGTGAAGCCTCGTGTGGGAAAAGGAGACACGGGTGAAATATTGACACTCAGAGTCAATCCAACTTGACTGCCCCCGTCATCTCTTCCCGAGGTTCCATTATGGACCAGCTCCAAGCCATGTTCAGATGATTTAATAGTTAGACTTCTTTTTACTCCTTCGCCTTCATGCAACCTTCCCTCCGACTTGCTCCTTTTATAACTAATTTATTGAAAATTCTTTGCTAAATGATTTTGAGCTGGGATTGGGGGAATGTATGGTAGGTCGGATTCCGTTACATGTTCAAAAATTTATTTCTCTCTCGGCTCTGCATAATTTCCAGGCTCAATTATCCCAATAAGTATTAAGTATAGTGATCTACTAAAGCTGCTAATTGTGTGAATTGAGTTAGAATGTTGAAGAAAAGTAGCAGAATCCCATTATGATAATATTTGCATTTAATGGATCTCACTGGTAAAGTGCATCATCTAAATCAAATTAGGTTAAATTGTATTTCTCGGAGTAAAAGCCTTGCTAAAGAGAGTTTATTGTTCTTTCTTGTTAGCGAGCCTATAGTGGGAGATAGCAGAGTTCTAATGAATGGCGAAATAGTAGTTTTCCTCGAAGACGCGAAACATCACATGGGAGTTTACATAAAGCAGAGCGTAGCAAGAACCAATATTGACATCATTGTCAAATTTAATTTTGAACCTTTCTCATCATAAATAGACAGTTTTATGTTTCTCCGAAGGGTAAAATTTGAGAGAGGAAGTGAAAAAAGATAAATTTGTGAATGACGATTGTAAAGAGGAGAAAGACAAATAATTGTTTTTCTCTGCTAATTTTGGGGGTTTGGGAGGAGAGCGGTGGGTTAAATCTGTCCGAAGAGAAGTAGGAGATTGTGAGTTTTGTGCGTGAAGGTCAAATTGTGCCGGCGTCTCGAGTGCGGGGAGCGGGAGTTCCTCTGGCCGCCGAGCCAAAACTTTACATAACATATTGTTAGGCTCTGATTTGAGGAAACGGAATTCATCTCATTCTCTACGTCTCTCTCAGCATCCCCACTCTCCGGTTCGCGATGCTAAATTAAAGAAGAGACAAAGCAAAGGAGAGAGAAGCTAATTTAAGTTTCAAAATGAGACTGTGAACTGAAGCCAAGAAACAATTAAGTGGCTGATAGGGCCACTCATATCATAGCTCCAACATTCTCCTTGCCAATTACACTTTTCCAAACATCACTCATCTGGGCGGCTCAAGAGTCCGAAAACTCGGAAATGGATGAACACACGCCATGTCTTCTTAAATCCCTTATATTTTAAGCACTTGAAATGTTCAAAAATATTTTTAAGCCTGCAAAATTATCAATGCGGCTCCAATATTATTATTCATTTAGAATGCAGGAAATTTTAATTTTTTACGTCAATGATCTTTGATCTATAATACTTCCTTTGAATTTGAATGTTTCTTTCGCTTTATATAGATATTTTATAATTTTATTTAAAAAATTTAAGAAACTCCAATGTTTATATAAAATAAATAAATTCCAATTTAAACGTCAAAACAAGGAAAATTTTAGGGAAAACAAGACATTTTAAAACCTCAATTAAATCTTGAAAAATAACCTTACTAAAAATACGCTGAAGGTTTAACCTCTAACTCGTCGTATACATCTTCGCAATGCGAAAATAAAACAAGCTCATAATGTTCAAACATAAGCTCATAATATTTATGTGTACATTTTCGTGGGTTAAACAGATAAAATCCGAACAAAATCATGAAGAAAAGTTCAGAACTAATAAGCTATCTTATACATAATAAATAAATTGGTTCCCTTTGTGCAACAAAAATTAATTATTACACATTTGTATATAATTCGACTTCTTTAAATTGTAATAATACGAAGGAGATCAATTATATTTAAGTATATTGTGTACAAAACAAGCACATGAGCCCAATTTATAAATTCCTCGTTAGTGCAAAAGACTGAGATATATGGAAGTATTATTTGTATATGATGTAGTAGGCGTATAGGGAGGAGATATAGTGAAAGCGCGTCAAGTGGGTGATAAGTAAATCGCAGTTAGTAAAGTTGAAGAAAGGGGATCTGTACATGTATGTTCTTTGTTGTCTAGCAAGAGTGCCCTGAGCTAAAGAATTGATTTGATTGGAGAGTGCCATAAATTTCTTTTTTTCCTCAACGACGCCACAATAAATTAATGAAGGCTATCAAGCCCTGGCCACGACCAAAGATTTTGACAAATCAGAAGAAATGGAGAGTGAATCTTTTCCTAAATATGGTCAACTCGCTCCGTGGCTCAATTACTCCTTGGATCTTATCAGCGGAGGTCTGGAATAAAAAAATGGAGCAGACGCCCGGACTGAGTCTCTTGTCTTGTGTGTGCATGTAGGTTGCTAATCTAAGGACGAATGTAATGGGGCCTAATTACAGCATTGGAAAGATATAATTGTGGCCGCGTGGCCCTTGGCCGCTCCGGCGCCCGACTCCCGACGCTCCTCCACGAGGGGCGCACAATTAATTGGACACGGAAGGTCAGGGGAATTCATGGAGGATGTCGAGGAATTAAACTCGGAACAGCTTCCCGTCTCCGCTCTCTTAGAGGGTCGCGCATTTGTGTATCTATAGGAGAGATCGGCTGGTCGAGGGCCGCTCGATCTGCTCCCTCCCTTTAATTTACATTAGAAGGACCTCCAAAAACTCGACGACCTTCGACTCCACATCGGTCGAGATCAAAGTAAACCAATTTGGACTTTTTCGATTTGCATATTATTGAACTCCTCGGCCTGCTACTTACTTTACTCACCCAGCGTGTGCTTACCCCTCTTCCTCCCCATCATATTGGCGTAAGAGAAGGAGAGACCCGAGTTTTCACTTCAGCCTCATCTCCTAATCAAGCTAATGTAATTGCTCACTGTAATACTGTTTATCTCTCGTGGAATCGTGAAAATGGAAAAGTGAACCCGGGCAAAAAACGGCTCGACGGGCAAAAAACAGGCTGGCTCCTCTCCTAAGCTCACAATGAACAACAAATTTATCTCTCTCGCCCCATTCAACTCAGAGGATTTTCTCAAGAAATGAGCAAACAATGGGATGATTTGACAAATAAGAATTTATGATCCGCCTTCTTAATTTTTCTTAGAGTTCCGGTACCGAATCCCACAATGAATTTAGATGAAATCATTTGCATAATTGCCTACTTATTTATTAAGTATAATGTACTGTTCGGAGCAGTTCTGGCACAGGGAATCTGCATGGGGAGTGCATAGGGATGACGGCTAATAGGATTTGCTTATTATATCATCGCCACATCCTCATAAGCTAATTTTTAAGCTAAAACCCCATGCACAAACTCGTGGAAACTGGTGAATTTATAGCCTGAAAGTTCGAGCGTCTAATAGGAACATAACGTCCTAACGCTTTCACACCCCATGCACAGACACATTTACACGTAAATATTATTTAGATACCTCGAATATTATGAAAATGAGCCTATTTATGCAATAATGATACACAAGGAGTCTAATAAGCAATAATAAAGTATAGAGATGTGCATATAATAAAGATAAAAGGATATTAGCTTAAGTAATGGCAAATATGATCCGTGTAATATATCACTGAACTTGTTCTTTTCGGAAATAATGATAGTAATAGTAATAATAATAATGTTACAACTAATAATAATAAGTTGAGATAATAAAGGGTAAAGATAACCATTAGTACTGCATCTAACGTATGGTTTCAAACCAATATTACGCTTGTACGCCTACCTACGCTATTCAAGCTAAGTCATTTTCTTCAAACAAGAAACTTATACAAGGAAAAGTGCAATTTACCACTAGACGTGAATGTTTTTCTGTGCACTCAATGTGCGGACTTGAATCCTTGAATTCGTCTTTTCTTGAACATTTAGTAATTTAATTAAGAATATCGTCTCGTCTCGAGTACTAGGATATGCATAAAAAGTGGCAAAGTTTTCGAGACGCCAACACAGTCGGGGATGCGAGGGAAGATTTTCCGATTCTCAGGGAGAAGGAAATATTCAACCAATTTCATTTAAGGGTAACGAGGCGACCCATAAGGTCGAGAAAAAACCCAGGAGTTAGCACAAACTCCTCTTCCAATAAACCAAAGTTAGTGCTCTCGTAACACACAACCCCAAGAGTGCAACTTTACCCTCGAGACGTAAAAAAATGGGAAAGAAGTTTAAAGGCAGAGGGACTTGAATGGAGCCAATGTCGCCATTCATTTATTTCAAATACTCCTGTCGCCTCATTCCAAACGCTTAATTTCCATATCCTCTTAATTTGAATTCACAAAACGTGCTTTATTTTTAAATGATCTTCAACTACTTGGTTTGGTTTTTTTCTCCTCATTTATCCACTTTGTTTCCTCGTATCTTTTCCCTCCTTCCTATTTTATATAGATTACTTTTTTCTTATATAACTTATCGTTAATAGAATGTTTTTCTAAGCGTCAGAATTTTTTTCTATCCTTGGCTCATCATAAATATTATTAGGTATGGTTAATAAGTTTCGCTATTGGTTCTATTCTGATTAGGAAACTCGCAATAAAAACTAGAGACTTAAAAATAGTCAAGTTGCCTCAAACTCTCAAGACGCCATATGGTAGGATTTTAATTTCATACGGACGCTTTCGTCTAAACGTAAGAGAATATGCAATGGCTCGAAACATAAATTCCTTGCCATGTCATTAATTTCAATGAAAATGAAAAGATTAAGATTTACTTGAGAAGGAAACAAAAGATTCTTTGAAGATAAAAGATCTCGTCTGGAGTCTGAAGGAACTCCAAAGCTCGTAAAAAGTTCTACGCTACATTCAACAACGAGAACTATTACTACGTATTCTCTAACTCATGTCTACGGCTAATCTCGTGAGTTTTTCCATACATTACTCACTAACCCGTTTTAGAAAAGAGAACTTCTAGAGTGATATATTCATTCCCGTTTTCAATATGTTTCACTCCGTTGCTGGTC